>CANXYI010647224.1:0-17155 GCA_948208565.1 Hura crepitans
GGATAGGCGTAGATGGACCTAAAAGTGGCATACCTTAAAGGTCAAAAATTCTAATTAGTCTGGTGGTGAAAGAATTATAATTTTCTAAGGTCATTTGATAATTATTTGGAATTTATTAATTATGTGAATGAATAGTTACCCTAGTTCCCTATAGAGTTTTGACCCAAGATTCTAGGGGACCCTTAATAGGCACTATAGAGAATTTATGGCAATGAAAGTATGAATTTTAGAGGCCTTAAGTAATTAATTTGAATTTTTAAAGCTTAAAACCTAAATTGGATTAATAAGGACCATCAATTTGACACATGGCACAATCTAGGATGTTCGTGTGTTTAATAAAAAAAGGTGTGACACAAGTGAGGATGCCACATGTGCCAAGCATTCTTTCCCCCTTCCTTTCCTCCATGGTCAATGCCATCCTTAGCCTTGTCCCTATTTTCATTTTCTTCTTTTAAACATAATTCCACACCTCCATAGTCTTCTAAAGCCATTCCCACTAATAGAATTTAAAGAAAATGTTTAGTTTTAAAGATATGAGCATTTGGTGAATAGTGCCTAAAGTGAGTAAACAAGCCATTTTCTCAATTTTTATTTTATGTTTAGGTAGCTGTAGGTGAATCATGAATAACCATATAACTAGTTCTTGATTCAGAGTTGCGTAGGATTTTTAGGAATTTTCCAAACCCTAAAAGTGTGTATATTTATAGGCAAAGAGAGAGCTATTGAGGAGGAGAGGTAAAGCAAGCCATAAAGTGGTGGATTAGAGTGTTTTGAGACCCTAGATATATGAATTTAATGTAATATGTGTTAGTTGTTATGGTAGTGTTCATGTGTACATGTGTGAGTGTGTATGGAAAGGATATATTATATGTTTGTGTGTGTAATCATATGTAATAAATGTTAGAGTGTGCTATATAGAACATATGATGCTTGAATGTGTAAAGGTTACATGAAAAAAGAATGTGAGGGTTTATGTGTGTATGGCCGAATGCTGTGAAAAAGAGCAATATGTGTGCACATGTGTAGTTGAAATGAAATGGTAATGTACTTATGCTAGGAAATAAGTATAAATTATGGTTGTGAAATAGAATTAGTAAGAAATCAATTGTGAGTGCTTAGGCATGAAATGGACATGAGTTGTGTAATAGTCATAAGGTAGATATATACATGTGTGAAAATGAAAGTTAATGGCTATTGACATGAGTCATATTATAGTTATGTAATTGAGAGGATTACTTAGTGTAATGTGATTAAATAAAGCGCTAAGTCATAATGGTAATAAAATGTTATGTAAGTGTACTTCATATGACCTAATTAGAATGTACAAGGATAAATGTTAGGAATTAAAGATCTATGAGAATAAGCAAAAATAATAGTGCAACAATGGTTGAAATGAGTTTTAAATATTGGTTATGTGATAATGAAAATGTAAATGTAAATTATATGATAATAAGTAATTAAAATGAACATAAGTCAAATAACCTATAATTAGGAATGTAAATGTGATCATTAATACTTGCCTATATCAGTTAGACACCTATTAGATGGGTTAATCAGTCAATTAGGGGGTTAGTAGCTGCTAAGGGCTTTGTTCAATGTGGGCCATTGCTTATTTGTATGATATAGTGGGTTTAGCCACTGAGGTTTAGATTATAAGCCCTACACACTTACATATTAAGAGGTTTGCATGAACCAATCTCTTCTATCTAGGGTTGTTAGAGAAGTCCATATACACTAACCCATATCATCTAGATGTTGGGTGGTTTGCATGGACTGATCCCTACTACCTGTAATGTGGTGGTATTAAGAGGTCCTATGGGGTTGATCCCTTCTATCCATGTGAGCTGAGTCGTGATTTCGGATATTGGGAGGTCCCATAGTGTTTATCCCTGCTATCTTTATTGTTGTGAGGTACAGTAAGACTAAACCCTACCACATCGATATTGGGAGGTTCTTATGAACTAATCCCTACTATCAGGTGGATGGGTAGGTACAGCTATTAAGGTGCAAAATATGGGCCACTGCATAACTCAGATCCCTTTTATCTAGTATCTTTAAGTGTAGTCTTTCTAGTATGGGCCTAAATAATTTAAAAAGAGAAAAATAGACATAATATGGGAATCAGAATCACATATAACTAGCATGAATAAATTCAAGTAAAAAGAGTCTTAGTGATTTAAATGGTAAGACACTATGAAATTTACTGAACTAGATTTAATGTTGACTACCTAACAATAATTGAGATTATAACTTAATAATCATGCCTGAGTAGTTAATTGGCATCATTTGTGTTCCATGTTTGTATGAGAAAATTAATATCACATTAAATTCACCACAAGTGTATACTTAGTGTGTCAGTGTTTGGATATGTAGGTAGAAGATAGTAGACTGTCATATAGCCTTAAATTGAAGTGTAATTATTTACTCCTTTGGTTATATTTTTTTTGGATCTCCTTTGGAGTCTTAAAAGGTAGAGGGCACTCATATGTATATGGTTAAGGCTCAGTCATATAAAACTATTTAATATTATGTTTTGCTACATACTGAACTGTAACTGATGATACAAGTGATATGTATATATATGTTGATATAATAATGTATGCATGTTATTGATAACATACGGGTCTAAAACCATTGTGTGTATAATTTTTTGATGTGAAAAGGAATATCTAGGGAACCAGAAGGGTCCAAAAGGTGCAAGATGATTGAGTATGATTATAAAGGTGTTTTTTTATAGGTTAATAATTTTTATTTTTCACCCAAGTAGCCGTTATGATGCCAAAATTTCTTTAGATTCTCAAACACCTGATAAAGTGGTTATTGCAATTTATTCCAATCCTTAGTAGTATAAAATAAGTCAATGGCAAAAAAATACCATGAGATTAGTAACGAGATTGTCAGGTCCATAAAAATTAGATGAATGGTAGAGTGGGTTAGAAGTAGGAAAGGTAACCATCGGGAAGGTAGCATTTCCTATCTAGTCCAATTAAGGGTTGAGCAGGGGGTGTTAGAGTTAGTATAAAAAATGCTTGATATTGAGATTATGGTTACTAATGCGATAGGCTACATGTCATTTTTGATAAAGTGTATAAAGATTGTCCCTTATTATTACAAGGACATGAGTTTGTAGCCAATCACATTGTGTGGCATTTTAATGAGTTCGACTTAATCTTGGGCATAGATTGGTTGCCTAAGTATCAAGAACTTGTGGATTGTAGAACGAAGTGGATCGAGCTTAAAGCTAGTGATGAGACTGAAGTGACAATCATGGGAGAAAGATTGGACTTTATGCCTAATGTGATATCAATAATTATAGCTAGAAAATTGATCAAGAAGGGTTGCCAAGCATATTTGGCCCATATATTTAACACTAGAAAAGTGGAGTTAGAAGTAAGTCAGATACTAGTATATCAAAGTTTAGAGATGTTTTCCTAAAAGAGCTACCTAGTTTACTACCAAAATGGGAGCTTAAATTTTGGATTGATGTATTGCCAGACACAGTGCTAGTGTCCATAGCTCTTTATAGGATGGTTCCTGTAGAGCTTAAGAATTTAAAAATAAATTTGCATGAGTTATTGGACAAGGGTTTCATTAGGTCAAGTGTATCACCATGGAGAGCACCAGTTCTATTTGTCAAGAAGAAAGATGGCTCCTTAAGACTTTGTGTGGATTATAGACAATTGAATAAGGTCACTATTAAGAAAAAGTATCCTCTACCCCAGATTGATTATCTATTTGACTAGCTTAAAAGAGCAAGTGTCTTTTTAATGATTGATCTAAGATCAGGGTATTATCAACTAAGAGTATAAGAGGTAGATATGCCTAACATAGCTTTCAGAACAAGATATGGCCATTATAACTTCTTGGTAATGACATTTGGGCTTACTAATGCTTTAACAACATTTTATGGATCTTATGAATTGCATCTTGCAGTCATTTTTGGATCAATTCACTGTGATCTTCATTGATGATATTTTATGCATTCAAAGATATGAGATGAACATAAATATCATATGAGAACTGTTCTATAGATATTGAGAGATGACAAGCTCTATGCTAAGCTCATCAAGTGTGAGTTTTGGCTAGTGAGTTGTCCTTTTTAGGGCACATAGCTTTAGCAAATGGCATTAGAGTTAATTCTAGCAAGATTGAGGCCACCATGGAATAGAAGCCACCCAGGAACGCTATAGAAATTATAAGTTTTTTTTAGGTCTAGTAGGTTATTATAGATGGTTTGTTAAAGGGCTTTCTCTTATTATTACCCTTATGACACATCTTTTGAAGAAGAATGCCAAGTTTATTTAGGATGACAAGTGCTAAAAAAGTTTTGACAAGTTGAAAAGTATGTTGATAAAAGCTCTAATCCTAATACAATCAGTATTAAGGAAGGATTTCATTAACTACAATAATGCTTCATTGAATAGGTTAGGATGTGTGCTTATACAAGAAGCCAAAGTTGTTAACTATGCTTTGAGATAGCTGAAACCTCATGAGAAGAACTATCTGACCCATGATTTAGAGCTTCCAACTATAGTATTTGCTATAAAGATATAAAGGCACTATTTATATGAGGCGAAGTGTTGTGTCTACACTGATCACAAGAGTTTGAAGTATCTTCCTACTTGGAACAAGTTGAATTTGAGGCAATGAAGGTGGATGGATCTAATAAAGATCTATGATTTCCTTATTGATTATCATTGAGGGAAAGCCAATGTGATGGTAGATGCTCTCAACAAAAAGTTTATCTCGACTTTAAGTGCTACAAATGTCAGTTTAAAGATGCTAGATGATGAGGGCTTGTGAGTTGATCAACCTAAGTTTGTTACAACAAGTAAAAAAATCTCAGAAAGAAGATCACAAGCTTATTATTGTTATCAATATGATTCATAAAGTAAAGTCTACTGAGTAAGAGATGAAGAATGATAGCTATTTGTATTATCATGATACCTAATGTTGAAGATTTGAGTAAGTAAATTTTACAAGAAGCCTTATAATTCACCTTATGTTATGCATCTTAGTAGCACCAAGATTTATCAAGATTTAAGGATAGCTTATTGGCTGATAGGCATAAAGATATTTATAACTGAGTTTGTGACTAGATGCCTTATTTGTTAGCAAGTTAAGGCCAAGCATCAAGTTGTATCTAGATTGCTTAATCCTATAGTAATACCGAATAGAAATGGGATAAAGTCACTATAGATTTCGTTATTATGTTATTGGTAATAAGAAGCACGTGTGATTTAGTTAGGTAGTGGTTGACAAATTAACTAAGTCAATGCACTTCATATTAGTGAGAAAGGATTTCTCTTTAGGGAAAGCTTACAGAGTCATATACAAATGAGATTGTCTTGTTGCATGGTGTGCCATCATTTGTCATTTCTTATTGAGATCCCTAATTTACATCCATGTTTTGGAAGAAGCTCTATAATACCTCGGGTATCGACTCTATTTCAGCATGACATTCCATACGTAAATGGATGGTCAATTAGAAAGAATAATTTAGGTTTTTGATAACATGTTAAGAAGTTATGCCATTAAGTTCAAAGGAAGTTAGGACAATTATCTTTCATTGGCCTAGTTTGCCAACAATAATAGTCATCAAGCGAGCCTAAGCATGTCTTTTTATAAAGCATTACGTGGGAAAAGATGCAAAAACTCTATTGTGTTGGAGTGAGCTAAGTGAGAACAGGCTTATAGGGCCTAGTTTAATTAGAGATGCAAAAGAGAAAGTGAAAATTATTAGAGGCAGATTGAAAGCTAATTTAGATAGATAAAAATCTTATGCAGACTTAAAAAGGAAAGACATCCAGTATGAAGTGAGAGACAAGGTGTTTCTCAAAGTATGTACACGAAAAAAGGTGTTGAGATTTGGTAAGGCTGGTAAGCTAAGTCTATGTTTCATTATCCCTACGAGATAATTAAATGTGTGGGATAGTGGCTTACCAATAGGCTTTACCTTCTAAGCTATAATAGATACATCATGTTTTCCATGTGTCAATGCTTAAAAGATACCAATCAAAAACATCACATGTGCTTTCCACAAAAGAAGTAGAGATATATCTAGATTTATCATATGAAAATGAGCTAATGAGAATCTTAGCTCGAAAGGATTAAAGAATTATGGAACAAAATAGTGCTTCTAGTGAAAGTTCATTTTGCAACATCATAATATGGAAGAAGCAAGTTGGGAGAGTGAAGCTAAAATGAAAAAGCAGTGTCCACAATTGTTTGAACTAGGTAATTTTAAGGCTGAAATTTCTTTAAAGTGGGAAAGAAATGTAACACCTAAAAATCCCAGTGTTATAAATAGTATTTCCCAGGATATGAATAGTATTTCTCAAGACATAGATTACACTAATCTTACTAAATGGGAGTATTAATTATAATATAATTTTAGGTAAAATTTGGGTTCAAAATAAGGTCATTTAGATGATTAAAAATGTAAGTAAAGATTTTATGGCAATGCCTCATGAATAATGACGTAGGTAAAGCAAAATCGTAAAATAATTCATTTTTTCTCAAAATAATTTCGGATTGATACAACCTAATACTTAAATGTTCCAAATAGTCCACTAGTATTAGAATTGGAATTTTTAAATATTAAGAAGTATTTTTACTAAAATAGGTAATAATTAAGGTATGCTTTTATTTTTGGTTTTTCTCGACTTTCAAGTATGGGTTTCTAGGGGTCGACAGGTCTTGGTGGGATAATTTTATGGGATATTTAGATGGTGATTAAATTTTAAAGTAGGGGATGGAATAATTAAATTAAAAGAAGGGAAAAATAGGCTAAATTAGTAACCATTGGATTTAAATGACAATTAATCTTGGCCTTTCTTTTGTTTGAACAAGTTAAGGGGGTCAAAAATATAAATAGGTGGTTAATTCTTGAATAGTGGTTGCCATGCCCTCCCTCTTCTTTCTTTCAACTTGACACCATTTTTAACCCCTCTTTAAACTTTCTCCTTTCTTCAGTCCTTCAAATTATCACTAAAACTCCATTTCTAAGCCATCAAGTTACACCTCCATCACCTCTAAAACACTCTTAAAATGGAAAATCAAGAAAAGGATGAGATAATTTCATAAATAAGCTAAGGAGTGAATAGTGATCAATTTTTGATCGGGTAAGATTTTTCATGTTTTAATATTTTTCTTATGTCCTTAGGATGCCCAAAAGAGGTTATATTAAGTCGGTTTTAATTTTAAAGTGTCATATGATTTCATACGATTTTTTTTGATAATGAGACAATTTATGTTTATAGAGGAAATTGAGGCAAGGAGCAAGAAAGGGAAAGAGAAGGCATATACAAGGACTTGTGGTGCATTTTTTATCATTAATTAAGTGTGTTCATGATAACATTTGTAATTAATGTGTATGTTGCTATATAAAATATGTGTATGGTTAAATGTCAAATAAATGCTAGTACTATAATTGGTGTATGGTGTAAAAAATGGCGTGTGTGGTCTTGTGAGATTGCAAATTTGATGTATTGAATGTGAATTTGATGTGTGGTGTATGGCATGTGAAGAGGCTGAATGCCCCTTCGGATTTAATGTGATGTTGTATGTCTTATATGCCATGTATTATGCTTAAATGTTAATTGAGATAGCTATTAAGTATAATGATATAACGATATGGCATTATGCTGCCAAATGTATAAGTTTTGGATTTTATAAGGGTTATTATGATGTCTAAAGTGTGTGCAGTATTTTCTATATATATGGATGATGCATTATGCATAAGAGTCTTTATTTATGGTTTTTTCCATAATTAAGCCTTGAGATGACATGTAATGTTTTGAATGTATTACGCATAATATGATTTAAATATAATTTCATATATGAGTCTTAATAAGTTATTATGTATGAATATGTTTTTAAGTGTTCTCTTATGAAGGGCTTAATGAGTCATAATAAGCATACAAATATGTATATGTATGACCATGGCTGAATGGCTTATCACATGAGCTTTGATGATCTAATGCTATTATCAAGTATATATATGATTTAGTAATGTGTTCATATTAAGGCGATATGGATTTTATGTGTCTAATATGGTGTGACATAATTAATTAACTTTAAGACATTATCAAATCTTATAAATTGTGATAAAGAATGTGAAACATATAAATGTAATAATATTCCATGCATTTAGACAACATAGATTGAATTAGTTGATTGGTTAACTAGGGAGTTTATATAGCTGCTAGCATGCCTTTAGGTGTAATGTGATCATTGGGTAAAGTTAGATCTTTGAATCAATGTGATCTTCAAAACTATATAGCCCACAGGCTTAGATAATCCTGCTATCCACTTTTGGATAGTTCTCACTTAGGTATGGGCATATTTTATGTTACAAGATTTAAAGAAAAGAATAAAGAATATGTATATATCTTTTATGTAAAAAATGAGTAAGGAAACTTATACATGATAAATAAGGCTATAGATGCATAAATGTTACTATGATGCCTGTGCGATATAACTTACACATTTCCACATCATTTAGTATGCTTGCATATGCATGTTTACAAAGTAAAATTCCTTTACATGGTTTAATATTACTACTATAATACCCATAGTCAAAGTCCTATAAACAGTATCTTCTAGGCCCGAGTGATGTTCCTTGTGGTACGGGTCATTATTACGAGTTTGATGACTAGTGTATTGGTCGTAAAACTTTGATGGGCCTGAAAATAGGAAAAATGAATGAATTAAAAAATTTAGCAAAACCAATAAATCATTTTGAGTCAAGAACTAGTGGATAAGGAGATAAAATGAGGTTGGGCTAGGACAGCCTCGAGATGTGCCTAGACATTCTCAAAAATACCATACCCTGAACCTTAAAAATTCCACTGAATATGATAGAGGATGAATTATAATTTTTTGAGGTCAATAGATATTTTTTCTGAATATTTTATTCTAGTAGGTGAATAGTGCCAAAAAGTCAATTGTTGAATTTTGACTTGAAATTTTACGTGGGCCTAGTTACACTAATCAAAGATTTTTAAAACTAAAATGAGAATTTTTAGAGGCCTAGAGAATTTTCTAAAGCTAAAAGTGGCATAAAGTGAATTTTAACCATTTGGTGGCCATGTGGGCCAATCCCATGCATCTAACCTATCCTATTTAAGTGGTTACACATGTGTACACTCCTCACATGTGCCTAAGTCTTCTTCTTCCTTAAGACCCATCAAAAGCTGATGCCACCTCCATGAAAACACCATTAAAATTTCTTTATTCTCCCTCCTCTCTCCTTTAAAGTTAATGAAAAATATAGGAAATTAAACCTCAATCCTCCATAGATAGCAATTCCACCAAGAAATTGGAGGAAAAGAGCTTATTTTGAGAAATTCACTACTTAAGTGAATAGTTACAAATTATAGAGTAAGTGCTCCAATTCCATTTTTTGTTTTTGATATAGGTAGATTAAGTTATTCTAAGCATTCCTATAGTTTTAGAATTTCAATTGGAGCTCTAAATATTTTTTTTGGAATTTTTCTAAGATAAAAATGGTGTATGTTTAAGGGTGCCATATTCAAGTGAGAGAAACCAAGAGAACAAGGCCAAAGGTGGTGGAGAAAAGGGTGTATTCACACCCTAGGTATGTGGAATAAGCTCTAACTTGCTATGTCTATGTGTATGTCACATTTGTGTGTATGAATATTGATTGGAATTGTCTAATTTTTGTATAGGCATGGTATTTAGGGAAAATGCCATTATAACTATGTTATTGGCATTAAAATGTTAGGATTGGTAGGTTGAATTAAGAAGAATTGCATGTGAAAGTAAGGATGAAATCTTTAGCCAAAATGTGTGTGTAATGGTACATAGCATGTGTGATCATATGTTTGATACATTATGTGTGAAAATGGTATGCAAATGAAGTGTAGGAATTTCAAGTAAAAAGAGAATAAAAAAGGTACTTTATATGGCATGAAATTGTAACTTATTTTAATAGAAAAAATAGGACTAAAAGCACGGTGTGATAATGTACCTTATATTGGGGTTTTGGTATAAGTATAATTGTATAAAGAATTGATAAAAATGAGAGTTGGATGGCATAATTGATGAAAGGCATAAAATATAGAAATGACCAAATGAATAGTGTAAGTTGCGTAAACTAACGAAATGAATAGTAACTTTTACAACCGTAGGCAAAGTTATGGTATTTTATGTATACTTCATCATGACATGTTATGAAGCGATATAGTGGATTTAAAGATTAATAAATTAAAAATTCATGGTCTGAATTAATAAATGGCCCATCAATTAGACACCCACTAAATGGGTCGACCAGTCCACTAGAGAGTAGTAGTTGCTAGGCAGTGTGGTCCTTCTAGGGTCACTGCTGTGTGTTGATTATGGTGGGTGTAGCCGTCAATCTTTTGAGATGAACCTTGGATAGTAGGGTATTGGGAGGTCCACTTGGGCTAATCCTTACCACCCGTTTATCCATTTGTGGATATTGGGAGGTCACACGCGGCTAATCCCTGCTATCCACCCATAGTGATACTGATGTGATTTGTAGATATTGGGAGGTCCACGGACTGATTCCTACTATCTATTAATATGATATTATGAGGTCTATAGACTGATCCCTACTATCAAGTGAGGTAGGTGTAGCTACCTAAGTCCTAAAAGTGGGCCATTGCATAGGATAATCCCGCTATCCGGTGTTTTAAAGAGTTGTCTGTCTATCATGGGCCTTTAATATAAGAAATGAGACATAGAAATAAAAAAAGTAACTGAATGTAGAAATATGTAAATACTAAAGGAATAAGAGAATTGACATATGTAATAGATGTTATATGATGCATGTGTGTATGCTCGGACATAATATGTTTGATTTATTCCACCATTGAGTGTCATACTCAACGTGTCAGCATTCCCATGTGCAGTCTACAGCTCAAGAGATGATTAGCACTATACGACCCTAGTGTAGCTATCTTTTAGTCTTTTAGTACTTTTTATTTTCCCTTTTGAGTTTTGTTTAGCTGCACTCATGTATATAGAGTTTTTAGGTTATGGGATGCCTATTAACTGAACTTGATATACAAGTACAATTTTGTATGTTAATAAGAACTTGTTTATACATGATTTTGTGTTGATGGGTTTATGACCCTATGATTTTGTGAAATGTGTATGTTGTTGATGATTGTTGAATTCTGGAGGACTAGAGAGTCAAAAAGGGGGATGTGATTGAGAAATGAAATAAGAAGTGCTTTTCTCTGTAGGTTTATTTGGGGTTAGTTACTTGAGCAACTGTTATGCTGCCCAATTTTTTGTCATTGTCTAGTAGTGCATGTTAGGAGTTTTAACGGACTAAAATAAGATATAATAAGGTGATAAATAATAAAAAATGGAATAAGGGCATGTTTGGTCAAAGTTGGTCAAACCTGGGTTGAAGTTAAATGAAAGGCCCCTAGGGAAATCTAAGGATGGGTGACCGCAATGGGAAGTGGCACACCTTGCCTATTTCAAGTAGAAATGGGTAGGAGGTGTTGCAAATGCACTACATGAATGTGATTATACTTATGTTATGATGAATACACAATAAAGTATTTACTTAGTGCATCATCTATATTTGCAGTGTATAGGTTAAGGTAGATTATAATCAAAGACTCAGTATCAAGAAGTTGATCAAGAGATAATTCTTTTGGTATTTTGCTTTCTTTTTGTATAATCATTGATGCACTTATGTAGTGGCTATAGATGTTTAAAGTTTGGCCTATGATGATAACTAGAGATAGACTCAAGCAATAAGGCACACAACTTAGAAACCAAGTCTGTATGGACTAACATGGTAGAAGTCCACATGGATGAAGCTCAAGTGAGGTGATTCTATGTAATTTCCACTTAAATCATAGCTTTAAGTTGTTTCATACTATGTAATAGATTGTTTTCATTTTATAAGTATTCTATAATTTTCATCCTAATCGCACGGACTTATCTATAAGCATAATGAAGTATGCATGGACCTACTTTATTGATATGTGTATGATATGTCATTCGTATGGACTTAGGTTCAATAATAGTATCTTATGTCTTATATATCATATTTTCATGTATTTTGTTTGCTACATTTATATACTTGTACGATATTGCCATGTATAGTTTTTCTCTTCTCTTATGTGCATATTGTTGACTTGCTAGAACTGTTGTACGTCCATACGGACTCCCTCTCACAAGGAATGTAATCCGTATAGATTATCCTATTTTGCTCTATTAGTTTCATCTTGAAGTCTACATGCACTCCTTCTAATAAGGAATGTAGTTCATATGGATGTATTTATGTTGAGCATGTTTACTCTGCTATGTAATCTGCACAGACTCCCTCTTATAGGGAAATTAGTTCGTGTAGACATTTACTTTGTTTTCCAGTTTTAACATGTACTTGTATTTCTTGTCCTCTTTGTCAATCCTTATGAATCTTTATTTGGTATCTTTAACCTTTTCCTTTGAGTTGTATGCAAGTGACCCTTATCACTAGAGTGGTGGTTCGGATGGACATAATAACCCTTATAAGTAGTAGTCTGCATGGACACTTGCTAGAGCTTTCCATAATCTGCACAAACTTGATAGGACCAATTAAGTTCTTTATTTTATTTCCATTTGTTTTGTACCTATTAGATCTTTTGGATTATTTTGGGTTGTAATAAATAGTATAAAAACTTGTTTTACATGTAAAATCCTAAACTTCACATTAAAAGGTTTTCTATCTAATTGATGTTTTCATAATAAAAATGGTTTTGAGTTTTCTTTAATCAAAAGTCATATTAAAATGCTTTTTAATAAAGGCCAATCTCCTAAAAATTGGAGTTGGACAATTATTGCCAATTCCTATAGAATTATGGGTAATTGTTAGGTCAAATAACATATAATCAATGACTTAATTTTTCGATGTACAATATACTTGTTATATTCTTTACATAGTGCAATTTTCTTCTTTCCAAGTGAAAAGGATACATAACTACTTTTAATATAATGCATGCTTGCTTGATATGATTTGATAAACATTGCAATATACAAAGAAAGCATATTATTAGGGCATAAATAAGATCTAAATTTTGAACCTTTATGGTATAAAAGATTAAAGGTCCTAGCGTAGAGGCCAGGTCGTGATACCTAAACACTAAACTGCTATAATCCTTAGTAAAAATGCATTATTTTTTCTACAATGGCGACTCCATTAGGGACTGAGAATCTTAATCTGAAAGTGCCTAAATAATATGCCATTTAATATTCTATTTTTTTATCAATCCCATGTATTGTATCCTATATAAATTGTGCGCCTTTTACCGTGGATGGTGTTGTGAACCATGACTCTATTTTTCACTCAAGAATAGAGAAGTGTTAGCATATCCATTAGTCACAAGCATCGTGCCTTTGGGTATGTGAAAAGGTTAACTAATAGGTCACTATTATCCTTGATTAAAAAGAACCATTAGGAGGCACCTCCACTTGTGGGAGCCATAAGCCTATTGATGAAACTAGAAGCCTATATAGTCAATGTAACACTCGAAAATCAAAGACATTGTGAATAGTACTGGACAAGCCCGGATGATGTTTCGCGTGGTACGGGTCATCATTCTGAGTCTGATGACTGGCTTATGGGTCATAAAACTTTGATAGAACTAAAACTAGGGAAAATGAATGAATTAAAAATTTTAGTAGAACAAATAATTCAAATTAAAGTATAAAACTAATGTTTCCGAATATAAAATGATTTCAGGCTAAGATAGCCCCGAGACCCCGGAATATGCCCGGATGGTCTCAAAAATACCATACCATGAATCTCAAAAATTCCATTGAGTATGATGGAAGAGGAATTAGAATTTTCCAAGGCCAACTGATATTTTTCTGATTACCTTATTTTAGCCGTGAATAGTGCCAAAGAAGTCAATAGTGGAATTTTGACCTGAAATTTTGCATGGACCTTAGTCTCATTAATTTAGAAATTTTAAAACTAGAATGAGAATTTTTGGAGAATCAAGGAATATTTTATGAATTCTTGAATTTTAAACCCAATCTATGGTGAATCGTGATTTTTGCTTTCGAAGGAATTTTGGGCTGAAATTTTGCAAGGATCCTAATGACTATAATTGAGGATTTTAGGGACTAAAATTGTAATATTTGGACATACATAGAATATTTTTCTGAATATTCAAAACAAAAAATAATATTATGTGGACATCAAGAAATAAGGGCCCATTAGGCCCAATTAAATGAAACTAACCTAGCCCACACTAGTTTTTAAACATGTATAACCAGCCTATAGGAGTAAAAGACTTCATCTTCTTCCTCATCTCTCTATAGTCGATGCCACTAAGGAAGAAAAACCACCATTTTTTATGCTTTCTCTCTCCAAAATTTCCCTTAAATTCATCCAAAATTGATATAAATTAAACCTGCATCATTTAAGGATCCTAATTCTACCAAGAATTTCAAGAAAAGGGAGCAAAATTTCACAATTCACTACTTGAGTGAATAACACCTCAAGTAAGAGAAAATGCTTAAATACCATTTTTTTTTATTTTTGGTGTAGTTAATTTAGGAAATTTTAATAACTTCTATGGTTTTAGAATTCTTATTTGAGTCATAGGTGATTTTATAGGAATTTTTCTAAAACATTTTTGGTGTACGTTAGGAAGGGAGAATCCAAGTGTGAGGGAGCAAACCATTCTAAGCGCTAGTGGTAGAGAAAAGGGTGTAAAAGCACCATAGGTATATGGAATACCTTAATTGTATTATTTATATCATGTTTGTGCATTTTAAGTCCTAATACTTGTATGGAAATGAGGCATTTTGCATGTGTGTATGTTATTTATGTGTAATGTGTAAATAAGCATATATTTTGTGGTAAAATAATGTGATATGTGGAATAATTTAGTAAGAAATGGTATATGTGTGTGCATATGCATTGGTGGCCTAATTTGTGCATAATAAGTGTATTGAAGGATATGCACATTTAATAGGTGGAAAATGATGTTTAAAGAGTGCCTAAAGAATAGAAAAATTGACTTAAAATTTGTGACGTAATGTGTCCAAAATTTTTACCTAATGAGATGTGATTTTATGGTGAACATTTAACTAAATTAATGTATACTAGTTAGGGACTAAAATATAAGATTTATAAAGTAAATCGACCTTGGGATTGAGGCTTGGATGGGATAAGCAATGAAATGCTTAAAATTAAAATTGACTAAATGAATAGTGTCAATTGCGAAAACTGACCAAATGAATAGTGATTTTACGATAATGGCAAAATCATAATTATATATGAGAATTAGATCTAGAATGGCAAAATAAGGGTATAATGATATTGAATATAGTCTAAATTAATTAATGGCCCATTAGTTAGACACCCACTGGATGGGTTGACCAATCAACTAGGGATAGAGCAGCTACTAAGTAGTCGATCCCTCTAGGGCCCACTGCCATGTGTTGGTGATGTTAAGACCATATGATGGTTCTACATCCTGTTTGGTGTGCTTGTGGATATTAGAAGTGTTCTACGGATAGGTCCCTACTATCCACTTTTATGTTATGCTTTGTAGATATTGGGAATGGTCTACAAATGGGTCCCTGCTATCTGTTAGTCAAATATTAGGAGTGAGGTAGGTGTAACTACCTAGGCCCTAAAAGTGGGCCACTGCATAAGATAGTCCCGCTATCTAGTGTCTTTATGTGTAGTCTATCTAAGGGCCTGTGAACATATAGCGTAAATAGTAATAAATGATAATTAATCTGGATAAGTAAGTAATTAATTGAACAAAATGAATGAAGGAACTACCATGTTAGGATGACTTTTTAGGTGTAGAACCCTTTATGTTGCCTATTGCATGAGACATAATATAATTATGTTATTCCACTGAGTCTTGTACTCAGCGTGTCAGTGTTCTGATGCGCTGGTCATGATTAAAGTGCAAGTTAGCATCGGATGTCAGCATCGGCGTAGCTGTCCTAGTCTTTTGGTATAGTACTCTTCTTTTAAATTATAAATGTATAATGTATTGCACTCTTGTATGTATGCAGGTTAGAAAGGGTAGTGGAACTGTGCCTATTAATGAAGTGGAATTAGTATGTATGTACAATGTTATGCAACGAATGGTTATCTTTCTTGGCATGTCTATGTGTTGATAGGTCCTCGACCCTGTGTACTGTGAATGTAATGATAATTGTGTTGATGGCTATTCTAGGGGACCAGAGGGTCCAAAGGAGGAATAAGGAGGGACTTTTGATTTAAAGTGTTTTTCTCTATAGGTTTAGTTGGGTTAGGAATTAGGGCAGCCATTACGCTGCTTGAATTTCTGTAGTTGTTTGGTAATGCCTGAGGAAACTTTTAACGGACCAAAATAGGATGTAATTACAAAATAAGTGATCAGATTTATGAAAAGAACACATTCGGGCAACATTGGGCTAAGGTGGGTAAGAGTTAAATGAGTGGCCCTTAGGAAAATCCTAGGATGGGTGACCTCAGTGGGAAGTGACACACCTTGCCTATTTTAGGTAGAAATGGATAAGGGGTGTTACAATCAAGCTTAGCAAACTTCCCCTAGGTTGTATTACCTTAAGAGTTTGTGATTGAATTATGATTGTTATATGGGCTTATCACATTTAACCTTATTTTAAGTAGGGCTAAGCCCATTATGCCTTTTATTTGGAATGAACCTAACCTATTTTCACATCAAATAAGACTTAAATGTTATAGGCCATTATTCTTGCATGCACCTCAAATATGAGAGGTCATTGGGCTTAATTAAGCCCATAATCGAACCTATGTATCCCCAGATAATGCTTAGGTAACCCCACCTTGGAAAAATGACTAAGACCATGTGTGTGGGAGTAATAAGGTTGGAAGGCTTATTGCTTGTATTTGTCTTTATACACCCTAACAAGTATCCTTTTTTAACATTACATTGTACCTTTTACATAACATAAACTTTGCACCCTTCTTGTTTTATATCCTTTCTATTTTTATATATTATATGTATATCATGCTTTATTGCACATACATAACACTATTCTTACTATATGACATAAACTTTATATCCTAATACTTACACATTGTAAACACACTTCATGTATACTTAAGTACACTTTGCACTAGCATGTGGCACACTAACCATGCATCAAGAGATTGTCATCTTGTAAA
>CANXYI010647268.1:0-16984 GCA_948208565.1 Hura crepitans
TTGAAATTTGTAATTTTTTGAAATGTTTTCTACAAATGAATAGACTTCATAGCTATGACCATTTGTAGGTCACACCCATGACCCCTTCAGACCAAAAATTTGGTCTCTGGATAAATCAGAGGTCACAATCATAACTCATAAAGGGGTTATACTTGTGATCACCTTTTGACAATGTAATGCACTTTTTATTTTTCTTACTCAAAATTCAATGTTTTCTTAAATCATTTTCAACTTAATTTCCATAGTGACTTTGAGTGACAATTAAGACATATAATACATGGATTTTTTACATGATAATGATATAATTATGATATTAAATGGTTAAGCAAGAGTTGAGAAATTGTATGCTATGGAAATTTAAAACTTAATTAATTTGTGAAATTGATGTTTATTTTCTTACAAAAATTAAAATATTTTAATCTTAAACCTAAGCCCTATTAAACTAATACTTTGACTGATTTTTGAAACATATAAGACATGAACTTTGGCATGAATGAAGCATGAATTATGAGTCCAAATGATAATGCATGTGATGAGAATTTATATGCTATTGAAATGAGAAAATTAATTTAATTTATGAAAATAACACTGTGATGAGTTTTTATGACATGAATGAGTTGTTTAGAGATATGGCATGATTTCTTGATATACCAAGTATAGGGATGATGAGACAAAACATGTAATACACTTTGTACAAGATAATTATGTGGCATGGGATATGTTGATGTAAGCAAGTAATGGTATTGTCTTTATTCTAATTATGTAATATAAGCTAAATACCTAAAGACTTAACATGAGTATGATTAATATGACATTTGAATTAAATGACATGTGAGATTGATGCAAGGCATGTGTGGAATTTTGGGTACTATGTGTGTTATTTACATGGAATATGAGTACTTGATAAAATGATGATGAGATCATGAGTATGATTATGATATGATACATGTGATAGCAATTTTGATGAGATAATGAGAATATGGATAAGATACATGATAATGAGATATAAAACATTACTTTTAAGTATTATAGGATAACTTAACTTGAATTTATGAGTACACATGTGGTAAGAGCATGACAAGGTTATCAACATGAGTAGGTAATGAGATATGTGATGACTTTATGATGTCATGAGAATGAAATTGTGATACCTAATAATAAGGTATGAGAATGTGAAATTAAGTACTAGATGTTGACAAAAGTTGAGCTTGTGATCATACCATGTGAAATTAAAACTAAGAACAATGTGACACAATGAAATGTTAAGAGAAAATATGTAATTATACGACAACTAATCTTGAAATGGAGAATGTGATAAATTGCATGATAAATTGGTAATTAATGAACTATGCCTATGTTTGACTAGGCTACTAGTAGTATTGGGATAGATTAGTATGCCGATAAGGTCTTATGTAGTAGTACTGTGTCTTCTATGATGTAACTTTTTGAAGTAATTATGGCTCTTTAGAGCAACTATGATATTATGGTAACATTATGTAAGACCTGTTTAGGCACTGTGGATATATTCTGAGCTCATCCATCAGTGATGTGGTAGGTATGGCTGTATAAAGTTAACTTGAGTACCATATATATGTGTGATACTTGTTATCTAGCCTACTTTAGTTAAGGTGTACATTGGACTAATTTAACAAAACATAAATGAAATATTACAAGCTATCTAAAATGTGATTAAGATGAGCATGTGTGTAAGACTTAATGAGTAATAGATTAAGCTTAATGTTATTTGAAATAAATTAAACAAAATTGATTAATGAGAAACTTTGTTTAGTTTAATGTGGTTAAAATAAGTAAAATGTGACATCAAGTATATGAGGTAAAGTGAATCTGAAATATTTATGTGAGCTTCTATAATGTATTCTTATGAGCACATGAACATGTGATAAATATCCTATTTATGAGATTAATTGAGAAAATGAGTTCAGGTGAGTCATGCATAAATTAAGTGTTAACTATGGCCTTGGGATACCTTTAAAGAGTATGCACGTGAATATGTACATGCATATTGTGATTGCCATCTTTATTTTCTATATCGATAGTTAAAAAAAGGAAGAACAGGTAAATTCTAGTATTTATGTCTATATATCATGAACGTGAGTACTATTGTCAAATATAAAGCTAAATTGAGAACTGCTAACTTTATATGTAACATGATGGGTTTGTATGTCATATAGGATGTTGCTATCAATTATATATCAATAATGTGTTGAGATAGTATGAGTTACACTTGGATTAGTTGTTTTTTATGACAAAAGATTTATGTTTGTACCATGATAAAGTGCTGATAATGATCTTATAGATGTGTGATATGATATGATAATTAAAATGATATGAGTAAAATGAGATAATAATTAAGATATGTCTATGAGATGGTAAGCTAAACCCTTTAACTTGAGATGCTACAAGTGATGTAGTAGGTCGTGAATTGATAAGCAATAACTGGATTCTAGTATTATGTAAACAATAATACATACAAGTGAGCTTAATTTCATAAATCCTAGTGAATAAAAACACTATTTAAAATGTGATAATATTTTAAGAGATATGAACATGATGAGATTAGTAGTGTTAAAGTAAGCATTACATTAAGGATAATTTAAGTTTGGTTTGTATATATATGAGGATAACTATATAATTATGTGTTTATAAGGAAATGAAATGTAATAAATGTGAGAATAATGAAGCTAAAGTAATAGCAAATAAAGTTATATATGTTTACAAGACAATTATCACAAAAAGAGTGTATGTGTTGTGAACAGAGTGTCTATTGTGTAAGTATTATGTGAGATGCTAAACATGTAAATGAAATCTATGTAATGTGTTGAGTTTAATGATTTTGAAATAGACCTAATAATGGTAATTAGAAGAAGTATAGTTGTGCATGTGTGTGTTTAAGTATATTGATAAATATGTGATATTAGTATGCTATGTGACTACATGGTATGGGTATGTTGTAATCGCATGTGATATGAGTATGCTATATGAGTAAATGGTTTAAATGTGTTACACAAGTGTGATATAAGTTGTTGAAGTTATTAGAGGTTGATTATGCACCACTAAGCTTTATTGCTTAATGCATTATTTTTTTCCACACGTAGGTTAATAATTTGGCATCGACAAAGGAGGCAATTGCAAGTGACATCAATAACTAGTTCATAGGCATATTGTGTTAACATATGAGTATGTACTTTAGAGCATTTCAGTTGTGATTCATTTATATCTATCAGTCTTAAGTTTTTACCAAATTTTCAACACATTTGTTTTTGTTTAGGCTATTCTTATGTAAATTTTTGATAAAGAGTTTGTTGGATTTCTATTTTATTTTGGATATGGTACAATTTTTGCTTGAGGTATGGGTTTTGAAGTGAGTCTTTTTGTTTTAAATTTTGGATTTAAAAAATTGAGATTGAATCATACATGTTTTTATAAGTTCTATGTACATGTGTGAAGTGTATATGTATAGACCCATATGTATGAATTAAGCATGACATGTGATTATGGGATTAAGAGTATATAGTGCCTATAATGTAGGTTTCCATGGATCTTGTATAGCAAAAAATAAAACTCCATGGATAGCAAACAAAGGAAAAAAAAGGCCACTAGAAGAATTGAATACAAAATTAAATTAAAACTATAGTTAGAATTCTATATTGTCTCAACCGCAGACCTATTGAATTCTTGTTTTCTCTACACCGAGTTGTCACAAACCATAGTGATCCTCATTAGGAACACCTCCAAGTATCCACACAAGAATTATTAGATGATAAATTACTAAAAACCTAGAGGCTAGTAAGTTGTTTTGGCATTCGGAGAAGAAGAAAGAAGAAGAAAATTAATCCATGATAAAAATCATTTTTCCATAGTGGGGTTTAATGTGTAGGGGCTGATTTTTAAGGTATATTTATAGCCTCTTAAATTCTCTAGGTTAGATATTAATCCCATTAAAATTTAACACCATTTGGGTTTAAATAGGCCTATCAAATTGGCCATTTAATCCACCTTACATAGAGCTTATCCTAGTTTTTTGGCTTATCTTTGGGCAAAAAATTAAAGCCCTTTCAAGCCGTAATTTAAATAAGCTCTAAATATGACTTAAAGGACTTTTAACAATTAAAATGCTGTCTAAAAATTAGATTCCAATTAAATCTCAATTGGGCCTTTAAGGCCTCAATGTATCTAGCCCTATTTTGGGCCAAATTCATTGAATTAGACTCTAAGCCCATTTTAATTCTTCTTCCTTATTCATCAAAATTCTAATGATATATCATGCCATTAAAATATTTAATATATTAATCCTCATCTCAAATTCTATACGTGTGTGACCCTATGGGCTTTTAAAGCATGTTGGCAGTATGTAGTGAATAAAAATCCTACTTTAATTAGAATTCCCATGATTTAATCTCATTAAATCATAATTAATTCTCAATTAATTATTCACATATGTACAAGTTATAAGAGGCATCTAGCCATATATTACAACTACCCAAGTGTCAAAAAGTCAAGTGGTTTGACTTAACCTTTCCATACATAGTTACTGTGCAACAAACTCCTTTCACCATTCTTTATCTCATCCAGGTTTGAGTATGGACTTATGTGAACTTAATGCTTAATAAGTATATATAATTATGTCTCCTATATGTTAGTTCTAGTAAAATTGTCTTTATTCCAAAAATTCCCCTATGAAACCCATTCACACTTGCACTTCACTTTCACAAAAGTTTCCCAAATAAAGATTATTACTAGAATAGTGAGATAAACTCCCCATATTGTAATCTGGGGTAGTGAATCCTCTATTGATCACTGCCCTATCTTCAACTATTTCATGATATACCTAATCTTTTAGTTATGCATACTTCTTGTTTGAAGTAAAAACACTAAAGTCAAAGTATATCATTCCATACTTAAGATAGTTAGTGGTCTCAAGTCTAAGGATACTTACACCACTATTATGATGTGATACTTTTACTGACGTAGATTAATTATCCATGTGAAGATCTCATGTTAGGTCTCCAATAAACTAGCTTCCCAAGCAAGCATCCATATGTTAACTCCAAGAATCACCATGCTTACAGGTTGTGAGTACTACTGCTTGACCTAGTCAAAAAGTATAACATGTGCTAGTCTATTTGTATTAAAAATGTCTCATCTTGTTAATTTTATGACTAGGGATATTTTAGGTATTATCACAATTGTATGCAATAGGAATCTCACATCATGAACTCTTCATGATTTCCTCTGTGCTATGATTATATACCAAGGACTTTATTACATGGTTTAAGTCACGGAAAGCAAATATTAAAGAAATATATATAGGCACCAAGTAATAAAGAAAAATGCCTTTTTCATTACTAAATGAACATTTTATGTACATATCATATAAGTTCTCTAGGGTATACAACTAATATTCTCCCACTTACACTAGAGCTAAAAACCTATGCATCTAATGCTATGGCATTTACATGCTGATTGAACTTCCCTTGTGACAGTCCCTTTGTCAGAGGATTAGCTACATTCTGATATGTAAGGACTCTTTCAATCTTCACGTCTTATCTACTAATGATCTCCTTGATTAGGTGGTAGCACTTGAGAACATATTTAAATCATTGTTGAGAGTATGGTTGCTTAACCTGTGTGATAGCCCCATTATTGTCACAATGAGTGGTGTTGGATCAACAGTGCTAAGGACTACTTGAAGTTCAATATTGAACTTTTTGATTCAAACCACTTCCTTGGCTGCATCAAAAGCTGCTATGTACTCAGCTTCAATTATGTCCTATTTGGAACTCTTCCAAACAACTGCTCCTCCACCTATAATGAATACATAATTAGACTGAGACTTACAATCATCCTTATTAGATTGGAATTTGGCATCGATATACCTATATACATACAAGTCTCCTTTTCCATATACCAAGAACATATCTTTAGAACTTTTCAAGTATTTAAGGATGATCTTAATAGCTGCCTAATGTTCCTCTCAATAAATGGATTGGAATTTTCTCATGATACTTAAAACAAATGACATTTCAAGCCTAGTACATAATATAGCATACATGATAAATCTAATAGCAGATGCATATAAGATCCTACTCATACACTCTCTCTCATCTTGTGTCCTAGGACATATTGATTTAGAAAAGTGTTTCTTATACAACATAGGAAAAAACCCTTGTTGGAGAGATTTATGCTAAACCTTTTTAGCATTTTGTCTATGTGTGTAGACTATGAAAAACCAAGCAACCTATTAGATTTATCCTTATAGATCCTAATCCCCATTATATAGGTTGCTTCTCCAAGGTCTTTCATGAAGAATTATTTACTTAGCCAAATCTTGACTGACTGAAGGATTGAGATATTATTTCCCATGAGTATTATGTCATCCATATACAACATGTAAAGACTTGAAAATCCTAATTTTTATGAATAATACTTTTCTAGGGTCGAGACTCAAGATGCACTGAAGTTACTGATGAAAGTATTAGTTATAAAATAATTTTAGGCAAAGTTTGAAACCAACCGAAATTTGTTTGATCGGCTAAAAATGCAAAGAAAGTTTTTACAGTGGTGTTTGATGAATAGTGACTAAGGCAAAGTTAAACCATAAATTATTTTCAAAGTTGCTCAAAAAATTCTAAAACTTATATGACCTGATACTAAAAAATTCTAATAAGTCTAATGGAACTAGAATCAAATTTTTTGGAGGTTGGAAAGTATTTTATTTGAATTTTGGGACACATAAAATGGGCATTTTAATTCGGTTTCTTTTGATTTTTGAACTCTGATTTTTAAAGCATGTGGGGACATAATTAAATTAACTTTGAGAAGTTGAATGAGGGAGAAAAAAATTAATTAATGCATTAAAAATAAAATTTCAAAAACTATATAAAGGCAAAAATCTTTGACTTTTGGGTTAAATATCAAAAAACACTCCCTCACCTCTCTCTCTCTCTCTCTCTCTCTTTCTCTTTTTCTCTCTATCGGACAATGAATAAAGGAGAATTTTCTCTATTTTCTTCCAATAATCCTTAATTTTAAGCCATAATTCCTACATTCAAATGCTTAAACACCTTTTCTATGATCCTTAGATGCGTAATTAAAAGAGTTATTGAAGGAAAATTAAAAGAAATTGCCAAAAATTAGGTTGGATGAATAGTGCCCATTTTACATTTGAGTAAGAATTTCTAAAATCGATATTTTCCCTTAATCTGTAAAAGCCCAAGAATTGAAAAATGTGGTCTTTTGTAATTTTTGGATAACGTATAATTTTATACAGTTTTTCTAAAATTGAATCTATAATGGGCAGTTATCGAAATAGAGCGGGGTCACAATAAGGGTAAAGTGAAAGTTTAGTTGAGCCTCATAGGGTATCTTAAGCATGCTTGGTATTGTAATCAACTTAATTATTGCATTTATGGTATCAATTTATACATAATATATGTGATTATGTATATATAAGTATAAATGAGTAATTGATATGTAAATGGAGAATTAACTTATATATATATATATATAATTATAAGTTGTAATAAATTAAGAATGAATAAAGTATGATGGAAGGAAATAATGTTATGTTTGTATGTGCATATATGGCCGAATGGCTTTGTGTGTGAGGAAATGGGTAAAATTTATGACATAAGTGAAATTGACATATAAATTATGATTATGGGCACGTATGAAGTATTAATGTATGATGTATAAAGAAGAATTGACATTTAAGTGGGAAAAGATGAGTTAGTTGAACGACCTTTGGCATGTAAGTGTATATAGTGATAAATATGTGCAACCATATCATAATGTTGTTAATTGATGGGATATAGAGATATAATTATGAAATATAAATTGAGTAGTATTGTGTTGAATGAAGTATACATATGGGGGTGTGTGAGTGGCTTGTGGCTGAAAGGCCTTTATGTGTAGAATTATGTGTAATGTCATGAATATGTGTGAATTACTATATAATGATACCTAATAATGGGCTATAAATGTGTAATTATAAGATGGAATGGATTAATATGACATTGCATTAAATAAAGCTATGAGTGTATAGATATGACTTGTGGCTAAAAGATTAATTAGCTAGTATAAAGTTATAGGTCATGAAATGTATATAAATAAACATGATTGATGACCTATTAGTTGTTATAAATATGTGAATAATGAGATGGTGTAATATGTATGATATTTACATGTATGAGTTGCCAAAGTTGTGTGCATAGTCTATATGCATGAAAGGCATTATCTTGTGCATCATATGAGTTGAATATGATTATGAAATTATTAGCATTTTAAGAGCAATTAATTGTATGATGAAAATGTGACTTGGAATTTTACTTGGTATGTAAGTGTGTGAGTAAGGTTAATGGTTAAAATGGTCTACTTGCTTTTCATAAATGAATATACTTAAAAAGAAACTTGTAATTGATAACATTTGCATACAAGTGAGAAATGAATATTCTAACACTAAAATATGCATAAAAGCATAATATAGAAATGCGAGGAATGTATAAATAATTAAGGCATGTGACTAATGGTGTTTAAATGCCAAAAAAAAGGAAATGAGATAATATTCTCAGCATTTTTAAATGGATATGATGTTTGCATCAAAATAAATTATTATTTTAGTCTAAATGATGATATGGAAATTAATGAAAAATAAGAATAGCCTGTATGAGTACCAACCTATAGATGGATAGGTTAACTGGTCAACTAGGGATAGGTAGTAGCTACTAGGCACATCAATGCTTGATGTTGGTTACAAGTCCACTCATATTCTGACCCAAAAATTTATCTTGATTATTTTGGTTTTCTATATGGGTGCAACTACCACTTAGATCCCACGGGGCCACTACACGGGTCTATGCTAGTGCATTAGCCATTCAGGTCCTACGGGGCCATTGCATGGTATAATCCCATTATCCATAGTTTTTATGTTCTCATTAATATGGGTAGTATAAAAATAATTGTATACTCTTAATTAGAATAAACTTGATAAAATTACACACTACATAATTTTAATTATGTGAATAAATGAATATTGATAAGAACAAAATAGTAGCATTATTTTTGCTTGTAAGAGGTATATAAATGTGCTTATAAATGGATTATAATATTTGCACTATTTATGCGCATGAGTGGTATGTAAATGTTATGTTAAGTATTTGTATATTATGATGCTATTAAGCATGTTAATTCTTTTATAATAAATGGTGTACACATATGGCATGAATTAAGATATATTTATTATAAATATAAACGATGCCAATATATATTATTAGAATGGATTTGTATATTAATTGCATGTAATAATTATTTTGATTACACCACTAAGCAATTCACTTAGCACATTATTTGTTTGCAATGCACAAGTAAAAACAATAATTGAGCCTAAGCCTTAGGACATCCAGACAAAGAAAAGGAGATTTTGCTTGTGGTATATTTTGATGATGTAAATGTAGACACTAGGTTTATGGGCCTCCCATGTTTAGATTTCCTATAAAGGAAAAAATTAACTTCGGCTTAAACCAAGTCAACTTCAGATGCAATGTCTCCATCGCCATCTAAAGGAAAAAATTAGCTTGGGTGTAACGTCTTTAACACTACCTGAAGCCTATTAGCTTCAGGTGCAATGTCTCTAGCTTGCCTAAACCAAGTCAACTTTAGATGTAATGTCTCTAGCACTATTTGAAATAGAAAATAAACTTCGAGTGCAATGTTTCTAGCACTGCCTGGATCCTATTAACTTCAGTTGCAATGTCTCTACTTCAAAACACCTACAAAAGGGTTACCTCATAAGGTATATGTCTCATTCTTTTTAAACTTTAGGTCACCTCACACACTCTGTAATCGCCTCCCCAAAGCTAAAGGCAACTGTAAACACTGGGTTTCTAGGGCTTCCATGTTCAAACTATGTAATAATGAAAAAAGGACCAAAATTCCTAATAAATAGCGATATTAATGTCCAGTTCTAAGATCTCAAAGTTTTCTTTAAAAATTTTCATTTAAGTCTTTGCCCGACCCAAAAAATCTCATAGTACGACTCAAAATGCAGCTTAAGCCCTGAACCCACCATAGATGGCAAGAGGTGCAGGGGGCAAAGCCCTCCGTGATATGAAAATAAAAAAATCATTAATGTTTTGAAAAAAAGGCTATTTTCATAAAAATGGCCATTTCACTTGCTAAAACGGCCATTTTCCACCAAAATGACGGTTACAAGGGGAAAACATCTGTTTTACCTTAAAAACAGCCATTTTTGCCTCTAAAATGGTCATTTTCTACCTCAAAGTTCGTGTATACATATTAAAGGTTGATTTTTCAAAAGAGGACTTTTTTCAATATACATGCACTAAAAGTTCAAAACATGCTTTCCAAACACCATTTTCATATTTCCTGAAGATTTTTTGCACAATTTTTCAATTTTTTCGAGATCTTTTTTAAAGGCAATTATACATGGTGGGTCGACTAGCCTTTCTCCTTTTTTGTATTTTCTTTCTTTTTTCTTTTATCTATCTACTAGTTAAAAGTGATAATTTATTATTTATACATTATTATTATCGTATTTATTTGATTATTTATTTCATTTTATTTCTGTTCATCTTTTTATTTTATTTCACATACTGATATTGAAATTTTGTTGTGATGCGAGTTGTTTGATTTATTGGGACCTGATTATCTTTTCTTTCTACCATTTCATTAAACACTGATGAAGTAAACTCTACCATTCCTTTTATTCCTGATTTCATGTGCGATTTTTCAAAGCATTTTATTTATGTATGTAAATATGTTTTGTTATTCTTTTTACGTGACTGTGTAATTTATTTTTGATGTTAAAACCCACTTGATAAAAGGGATAATATTATAAATTTAAAATTCAAATTCCATATTAACTTGGGGTATAAATAAGAGTAGGGTTCTGAACCGCTATAGTTTTAGCCCTATAAGGTATTTCTTAACTTCGGTTAGGTGATGACTCCTACCTTGTGGTGCCCAACTCGCTCTTTCTAGGCTAATTAAATAGGAATGGCTTAGGATTCCTCTAATTTCCTTCTCATCTTTTAGGACTCAAGGAGTGAGATTTAGATTGAGTTTTTGGCTATTTCGATTTGATTGGCCCCGAAAAGAAAGGGATGCAAACAGTAAATAAGTTATGTAATATATAGATAATAGGTAGATGCACTCTTATGTTGGATGTATTTAGTCTTGGGCTTAAGCCATAGCATGTTATATTTTGTAAGTTGTAAATGGTTTGTAACAGTATTTTAAAATATTTTTAAGTTGATATATATATTACTAACATGTTTTCTTGAGGTTGAGACTGTGTGTTGAGTGATGGTGTTTAGAGTGATTAGATAGATCACAGAATTATGGAATGAATGGAATAAATTATAGAAGTGTTTTTCTTACTTACAGGTTACTGTTCAAAATTTTAGATAGTGTCCAGTAAAACTATTATGCTACCAAACATTTGGCATAAGAATTCCTAATTTTGAATAAGTAACTTGGTTTTGAAAAGATTTTTGAAAACCCATTTTAATATGTGTTTTCATACTTGATAAAATGTTTTAAATAACATTGAAGTATTAGTTGAGTTCAGATAACATTTTATGTGCACAAAATTTAGTTGGCTACGACGATCAGTCAGTAACTGGACTAGGTAAGGAGTGTCACATTTAGTTCTATCAGAGCTTTGGTTTAGGCATTCCTAGGCAATATAAGAGTGCTGTAGGGATTAAGTCTATACATAACATAATTTGATGATACTGAGGCTTATCAATTGTTCTTTTGCATGTAGTTAAGATAACTGCTCCATGAGAGGAAGAGAAAGGTCAGGCTTTTATGTCAGTGGGATAAGAGGCTGATACAGTGGCATTTATGTTTGGGAGTGCTGCTAGATAGGCATTATCAATAACCCAGGGTCTACCAGCTTTTATACAAGAGATGATGTAGTTATTAAGACAGACTATAATGGCTGTTCCACCACCACCAACATAGTAGCGAGAAATTCCCTTGGCTCTCTAAAAGACTTACCTAGAGAGAGTTAAGAGAACGACACTAGAAGATTTCAAGGGAAAGAGAGAGGTGAATTTTAAGGTAGTTGAGTATTGGCTAGATCGCACTGAGAAAATAATAAAGCATATGCATTGTACACCGGATGAGAAAGTGATTTGTGCCACCTTTTTACTTCAAGAAGAAGCTTCAAAATAATGGGATGATTTGACAGAATATAAGTCAAAAGAGGAGTTGGCTTGGGATTTTTTCCTGGATGAGTTTTACAAGAAGTATATACTGGAGGATTATCTAGATGATCGCAAGCAATAGTTCATAGACCTTAAATAAGAGTAGAAGTTTGTGAGGGAGTATAAAAAGGACTTCTCCATACTTAGCTATTATGCTAAAGACACTATCACTATAAAGGCTGATAAGTGCAAGAAATTTGAGAAAAGGTTACATATGGAGATCAAGTCTTAAGTAGTTCCCATAAAGATCAAAAATTTTAATCAGTTGCTGTTAATATGTCAATCTACTAAGAAAATGTAGAAAGAGAAATAGGAATATTATTAGAAAAAAGAGATCTTCTAGTTTTGGAGCATTTAGTTTTACTCAGTAGATAGGTAAGAAATTCAGGGGTAATCAGTATGGGGCACCAATACAATCATAAAAGTAAGGTTAGTCTCAAAAGACAACCCAAGGCAATTAGAACAAGGGTAAGACTAGGTAGCAATCACATGCAGCAAGTACACCTATTTCCATAGCTAAAGGTGGTTAGAATCCCAAGTGTCTAATATGCCACAAGAGACATAAGGGGGAATGTTTGTGGAAGAAGTTAGGGACATGCTTTAAGTGTGGTTCACTAGATTATTACTGCAAGGACTACCCTAAGGGACCTGAGGGTAGACATGGATCAGCATAAGTTTCCACTAAGGACAGAAGGGGAACCGAGTAGATAAGCTAGAGAGAGCTTAAAGGGATAGAGCAGAGTCCAGAGCTGAGTATAGAGCTCTTGCCTAACAGTATACCATCAAGGCATAAAAGAAGGCTGATTAGCTAGACGTCATAGCTGGTACATTCTATCCTTTTGACTCAAGGTCTACACATTCATATATTTGTACACCACAAGCACAAGATTAGGGGTAAGAGTTAAAACTTATAGAATGTTACTATAAACAAGGCTTACAAATAGTGTCCGTTGATAGTACGAGGACACTAGTTTATGGTTGATCATATTGAACTACCATTTGATGAGTTTGATATGACATTGAGGATGGATTGGCTATCCAATTATTAGGCAGTAGTTGATTGCAAGTTGAAGCAGTTGACTTTTAAGGATGATGATGAGGCTAAGATTACAGTAGGGGGTGAGAGGATAGACTTTCTATTCAATGTTATCTTAATAGTCACAACTAGATGGATGGTAAGAAAGGGCTATCAGGCCTATCTTGTACATGTGTATGACATAAGGAAGAAGAGTCTAGATGTAAGTAGTATCAGACTACATGGATGTGTTTCCAAAAGAGTTGCCTAGTTTGCCTCCAGAACAGGAACTTGAGTTTAGTATTGAAGTGTTACCTAGCACTGCTCCAGTATCTATAGCTTTTTATGAATGGCTCCAGTAGAGCTAAAAAAGTTGAAGATTTAGCTTTAAAAGTTGTTAGATAGAGGTTTTATCAAACCTAGTGTTTCACCTTAGGGTGCACTAGTGCAATTTGTGAAGAAGAAGGATAGTACTCTTCAGTTGTGTGTAGATTATCATCAATTAAATAAAGTGACTATCAAGAATAAGTATCCATTGCTACTAATTAACTATCTTTTTTATCAACTTAAGGGTGCAATAGTATTCTCTAAGATTGACTTGAGATTTGGTTATTATTAGTTGAGAGTAAAGGAGTCTGATGTGGCAAAGATAGCATTCAAAACTAGATATAGCCACTATAAGTTTTTGGTAATGCCATTTGGGCTTATCAATGCTACAGCAACTTTTATGGATTTGATGATTAGAATTTTCAGACAATACTTAGATCAATTTGTTGTTGTTTTCATTAATGACATTTTGGTGTATTTTAAGAATAGAGAAGAGCATGGAAAACACTTGAGAATAGTTTTATAGGTTTTGAGGAAAGATAAGCTTTATGCCAAATTTAGCAAGTGTGAGTTTTGACTTAGTGAGGTGTCTTTTTTAGGGTACATTGCTTCTATAGAGGGGATTAGAGTTAATCCTAGTAAGATAGAAACTATTATGAGATGAAAGCCACCAAGGAACACAATAGAGATAAGGAGTTTCCTTGGATTAGTTCATTATTATAGATGATTTGTCAAGGAATTTTCTTTGATAGCAGCACTTATGACTCATTTGTTAAGGAAAGATGTCAAATTTATTTGGGATAATAGAAGTCAAGAGATCTTTGACAAGCTTAAAGCTATATTGATAGAAGCTTCAATTTTAGTGCAACTAATTTTTGGGAAGGACTTCATCATTGATAGTGATGCTTCACATAATAGGTTAGGTTTTGTTCTGATGCAAAAAGGCAAGGTGGTTGCCTATGCTTCTAGATAGTTGAAGCCACATGAAAAGAACTACCATACTCATGATTTAGAGCTAGCAATAATAGTATTTGTATTAAAGATATGGAGACATTATGTTTATGGTGAGAAGTGTTACATATACTTGAATCACAACAGTTTGAAGTATCTTCCAACACAAAGAGAGTTGAACTTGAGATATAAATGATGGATGGAGCTGATAAAAGATTATGATTATATGATTGATTATCACCCTAGTAAAGATAGTGTAGTGACTAATGCTTTAAACAAAAAATTCATGGCAGCCATGAAAGCCATGAATATCAAATTTTAGTTTGTCTAATAATGCTTTATTGGCATAGATGCAAGTTAAGCCAAGTCTATTACAGCAAGTGAAAGATGGTTAGAAGGATGATCACATATTTATGAGTGTGATAAGTGCAATCTAAGAAAGGAAGCCTACTAAATATGAGATGAAAAGTATGGTTGTTTGTATTACCATGATAGAATCTATGTCCCTAATATTAAAGAATTTAAGAAATAGATTTTCAATGAGGTGCATAATGCTCCTTATGCTATGCATCTTGGTAGCATAAAAATATATCAAGATTTAAAGATGTCATATTAGAGGCCTAGTATGAAGAGAGATGTATCAAAATATGTAAACATATGTTTCACTTGTCAACAGGTGAATGTAAAACATTAGGTTCCATCTAGTTTAGTACATCCTATAAAAATTCTAGAATGGAAATAAGATAGAGTCACCAAGGACTTTGTAGTTGGTTTGCTTATGACAAGAAATAAGCATAATTTGGTATGGGTTGTGGTGGATTGTCTTACTAAGATAACTTATTTTATACTACTAAGGACAGACTATTCAATGCAAAAGCTTGTAGAATTATATATAGATGAAATAGTTAGATTGCATGAAGTGCCATCTTTGATCATATTAAATTGGTACCTACAGTTTACTTCAAGGTTTTGAAAGAAACTTCACAATGCCTTAGGTACTTAATTGAGTTTTAGCATGGCATTTCATCCATAAACTCACGAATAGTAAAAAAAAGTCATGTAGGTAATCAAATGATATTGAGTGATTTGACATTAGGAATTATATGGATGATGTTATGTATAGACACTGGGTTTCTTAGGCTCCCTATTTGGATTGCCTAATGATGAAGAAAATGACTAAGTTCTAATAGATAAGGATATTAACATCTAGTTCAAAGATTTTAAAGTTTTCATTTAAGATTTTCTAGAAAAACTAATTTAAAAAGTAAAGTTTCTCAATTCATTATCTTGAGGCAAAACGGTGTTATTTTGGATGACAGAACAGCTATTTTTGGTTAGCCAAAAAAATTGTTTTCGATTGATCATGCAAGGTCACTTTGTTTTTATGTTTTTAAAAGTTTTTTTCCTTATAGTTGATGAAAGCAACTGTTTCAAAGGGAAAAATGGCCATTTTTCATTAAAACCATCATTTATAAGGGAAAAATGGCTATTTCCTCCACAACCATTTTGACCCATAAAATGGCCATTTTTAAGCTTAAAATGGTCATTTTCCAGCTTAAAGTTTGTGTGTAAAAACCACATTCTATACATTTTTAGGGGGTTCGCTCTTCTTGGGTTTGGTGTATAAAAAAGCTTAAAATCACTTTCAAAACACCATTTTTTTTACATTTTCAGAGGATTTTCGGTGCATGTTTACGTCTATTTCGAGATCTTTCTTCCTGAAGGCAATTATACACGGTGAGCTAATTCATTTTCTCCTTCTTCATTTTTTGTTTTCCTTTCCCTCTCTTTTATTCATCTGCTAGATTTGTGTATTATTGTGATTGTTGTGGCATTTCATGGGTTTTTAATATTGTTGTTGTCCTTGCGATTTTTCATTCAATAATCTACCTTTTTTTTTTGTTTTATGCCTTATTTTCTATTCATCTATTTATTTTTGACACTAATGTTCTAATTTTGTTGTGATGTGAGTTATTTGATATGTTGGTTTGATTTTATTCTCCTTCTTGCCATTTTTATCAAACATCAGTAAAGTTGTATTTTGTACAATTTCGATATAATTTTGTACTTGTACAGTTATATTGTATTTTAGTCTATTTTTATGTAATTTAATTTATTTTATTTTTGGGGTTAAAATTTATTTTAGGAAATTACCATATAATTTAATTTCCATTTCAATTATTTACCTATAGATTCTATGAATGTTGTAATAGGTAGAAAAATGATTTTTGCACGCCATAAAAAAATAACCAAATTATTTTATATCAAATTAACTAGAGTTTTCATAATAAAATAGGTTTTAATTTTTCTTTAATAAAAGTCGCAAACAAATAAATGATTAATTTTCTAAAAACAAGTATGCGAGAACTAAAGTTCTCAAAATAATCAACTACCTAGTTTATGTACGTCAAATAAGCATGTGAGAACCAAATTTCTCAGA
>CANXYI010647294.1:0-15279 GCA_948208565.1 Hura crepitans
TATCAATATTTTATAACAATTACATAACTATCATATTCATTTCCACCCCATTCCACCCTTAAATATCTACCTAATTCTCTCTCCATAACACTATCTACCTCATTTTATATCAACCCACATCATTTTCCCTTAAAATAAATAAGTAAATACTTAATGAATCTTGTTTACACCTCTTTGAAATACAACATAACTACCATTTATAATGTTCATACTCTAGTATATTGGTGCCCTCTCACCTTTCTCTCTTATTTCATATAGTTACCTTAAACCCTTCCAAAGCACCTATAACTACTACATGTAGTATATAATAGTGTACTACCTTAACAACCTTATCTTCTTATTTTACTAAACATTGCTACAGTCAAAAGTCCACTACAATCACCCTAACAAAGTAGCTTAATGTCAAACTATTTCTCTAACTTCAAATCCTATTATAATTCTATATAAAAGACACTCAATTACCTTTTTTCTATGGTTACAGTTCCCTAATAGCCCTTTTTTCCTAAAGTTTAACTTTCAATCCTCTCCTAATTATACTTTAATTACACCCATTTAATCCCATCTACCATAAACTCTTTTAGTAGAATTTAAAAATTAATTAAAAGAATTCAGGGTAGTGCTTTGCTTATCGATCAACCCAAAAAAGAAACTCTTAGCTTGTTTTTTAAAATTACAACCCAAAATCAATCCTTCACTAACCTTAAATAAACTTTAATTCTGCCAAAAATAGTTTCCTCATCATGCAGTTGTCTTAAATGCCTCTATTCTATCAAACATAGTAATCCTAGTAGCCCTTTCTTAATTTCTCTCAATTCAATTATATTATCTATATACAATAATAGTTCTAGCCCTATAGTCACCAATTATTCAAGAACCCTATCTTGTTCCCCAAACTAGCAACTAGTGAACCTCTTATAACGCCTCTCCATGTAATTTCCTTTTTAATTCCTGAGCTCTTCTCCTCATCCTTCCTTAATTAATTGTTGGGTCTTGATCAAAATTTGGAAAAGAGAGGTCAACTTAATTCTACCATTTCTTTGTTATGTTCATACACCCCTTCAAGCTCTTAGCTTCCCAATCTCTTTTTTGTTCTTAATTCTTTTTATTTCTCATCCTTTCTTTTTCATTCTTTTTTATTTTTCTCACTTTCCCTTTTTTTCTTTCTTTTCCCTTGTTTATTCTCCACCACCTACTTGAGGTAAATTCCCCAATTTATACCATCCAACTCGATTTGCAACTTAATTTCCCCATTAATCCTTCTTCCTTTATTCTTTTTACAATTAAGTCCTCAATTCCATAATATCTAACCTAACATAAGGTGTATTCCACTTCTAATCCCCACTCTTTATACCCCTATCATATTTAGATCCCTCCATCTTTTCTCTTTTTCTCTTCTTTTTCCCCTATCTACACACTAATTATGTAACACCCCACCTAGGCACACCAAAGGTACCTAAGTGGGTGTGTTACCCTTATAACTAAGCCTAAACTCATCTTACAACCCAAAGATATTTTTATAGACACCTGGGCAACACCTCACCATAATTACCTATAAATCCTTGTTATATAATACCTTTTGAGTATTACAAAGACATTTCCAGATCACAAATATGCATATATATATATATATATATATATAACCTAATTTTACTCTTTGACTTGGGTAGTCAATTGTAAATCATATTGGTATTTCTAGTTTGAAAACCAAAATAATTATCACCTATAACACTTAAGGACACCACTAAAACCACCTTCACTAGGTGGAATAATCTAGTGGGTTCAGTCAACACTTTTATGACACATACATAGTACTAGCATTGTTATTCTAGGGATGTATATAAAAGAACTAGCCAATCAATCCTGCAAAGGTCTTGTTGCTATAGACCACATATATAAACCTATGTACTAAACCATACTACACAGTCTACCCACTCACAGTACTCATACTTATAGATATACATGTTTGCCATATCACTTATGTATATGCCATTACATAAATTACTGCATACAACTGGAAGTAAATAATGCATTAGGACTTTGTAGTGATACTTGAGCTACGGTGACTCTGGTCCCAACCGAATATACCTTAAGAAATCTTGTCATCATTTTGAACTTGTGTAAGGAAATTTTTCATGTTAAGCCATGGGCTTTAAGGTATTCTAATATTTCCAAATTTCATTATTCACAATGAAATAATTTTTGTAAAAGATAGATAAATATCTAACAAGGAATTTGCAAGTTTTGAACTACCTTTAAATTTTTGTGTGAGAGGACTTACTAAGATGCACTGCTTATGTCTACACCAAATATAGCATGTTGAACTTTCTAACTATTGTTCATAGTATTTTAATTAAGGTTGATGTCTACTGTAATTATTCTCATATGTCTACACTAGGTTATGATCAGCTGGTAAGGGTTACATGTTCACTTTTCTATCTTTTCACTAATAATTATATGTCCTTTAATATTTTTATATATCTTAGGCCTTACTAATTATTATGGCAAGCTATACAATTGTATCACATGCCATGAACAAATTTCACAACAAATTACAACTTGTCTTAGGCATCTCATCTTGTGGTATACCACTACAATATCAATCTATTCATGTAAATGGTTTTCCCCATATCTAGAGTTCTTCATATGTTATTACTTATGAACACAACATGGTATAATTATACATGAAATCTTTATCATAAGTGAGTAACATGTTTATTTATGCATGAAACTAGTCTAAAACTCAACTATAACTTCAACTTATCTATTATGTTGCATTAGTTAGGCTATACCCCTACTTCATTATTCTGTCATAGATGTTAACTTTCATAGCATAGTTAAATTGCATAAACTATATCATAGTCTAGATAATTACTTTAAAATGCTAAAAAAATTATAGACATGTAAGTGTACTTATTATGATCTCTGTAATTTTTTGAGCTAACAAGTTCCATACATGGTTACATAATTTCATAGGTTTTATGTACATATCATGACATGTAATGATAATAATAAGAAAGTTACTTCTCAACCTTATTTCTGATCATTTGAAAAGAGAGCCATAAGTAATATATAGATATAACTCCTACTGAGGAAGGATACATGGGAAAACTAAAGGTGTGACTAAATTCATCACCAAATCTAATAACTGATAAAGGCATATCTGATGCCAAGTTGATAACTAAAAAAGACATATCTAATGCCAAACTGATAATAGAAAAAGGTATATCTAATGCCATATTGATAATTGGAAAAAGGCATATCTAATGCCTTACAGTTCTGCAATCCCTACCTTGGCATGCCAAGTCTATCCTACCCTGAGTTCTTATAAGATACTATCTAGGCTATATTGATATATTATAATATGATATCCTCATGATGCACTTCCTTATTTTGACCTTGAGTGATTATCATATAGTAGGCATTACTCATTTTAGTTTCATAAGGGTGTATATGTTAAATTTCTATTTCCTTTAAATTTTCCCCTTTAAAAAGTGACCATGAATGAATATCATGCAATATGTAAAAAATTATCATTTACATTGCATTTATAAAAGTCATACGACTTATCTCACTTAGTGATATGCATATGCCTAAATGTCCATTTCCCTTCTAGCTAGTTGGGTTACCTACCACTATCAAGTGCATGGTCATTATGACATTTGTAACTTTGTCTAATGAGTTTACACATGGCGAGGTCATAATTACATTACACGACTTGCATTTGCAATTTTTGACCTTATACATGATCTACTTCCATCCTTTGTGATGATCTCATAGACTTATAACTTAAAAGAGTTAACTTAGTTGGGGACATATCCGGCACTTATCAACATGAAAAATCAATTCATTTCATAACATGTTTACTCTATATGCAATTTAAAATTTAGCTTACTTGTTGACACTTGCTGTAAATAAATTAAAATTTGTTGGTTAGTTGGAATACTTACTTAAGTCCTACTCACCCTTCTCTCCTATCCTACATATAATCAAAAGCCTTCATATGCCACACATTTTCATAGCATTGTAGTTTATGTAAACATACTCATCCATACTCATGGTAATATGACTTTCATGTATTTGGCTCTTCCCCTTTGTACTCTAAACCATTTAACAACTTTAAGCTTCTATTATTCTCCTAAGTATTTTAACCTTAGCTCTCTTCCAACTATAAGAATAGCAGTAATACTATTACTAAAAAATAAGTCTTTACTACTCCTCTACAATATGAAATCCTACCTAGTCTCTACTTAAAACCAATTTATAAGCTCGAGCTATCTATTGTAATACCTGTAACTTGGGTTTTATAAAATCCACAAAAACCTTTCCTACTACAGCTATAAAACTCAACCCATTTCCTCACTTCTTTAATTGTGACTATCACTTAAATCCATTCCCCAATAACTAGGACATAAATATACAAAATTGGGTTAATAACCTTTGTATATGCTGTCAAAATTCCCTACAAATATCAAAATTATGCTTCTAAAAAAATCATTTGCAACCTCAAATACCCATAACAACCCTTTACTCACAAATTACATACTCAATTTCTTACTTAGTCATTTCAATCATATAATTCACAACCAAAGAATGATATTATACTCATAAACTGGCATAAATTTAAATAAAAACTTGTACTCAAACTAAAATACCTAAATCGAATGGAAAAATAGGCATTTTGCCTTTTGGCTCTTAAGTGTTTTCTTCGAACTTACTAAATTCAGGGCATGTAAGGTAAATTTCAAATCACTACTTCAAGAGCCAATCACACTCACATAATAAGGGAAATAAAATATACCTATTTTAATGAAAACCTGATTATATGCTCCTTTTGAATATACAATAGACCCAAAAATCTGTTAACCCCTAATTCTAGTCAATCGCACCCCTTTATCATCACTTGAACTCGTATTACGTGATATTAACATCTAAAGCATCAAATACATACTCGTTTACTCAAAGTCTAATTTATTTCTATACCTTTAGTTTTTAGATTCAAGTCGATTCAATGATAGCCACCCATTTCCTCCCTCTAAACCACTATTACAGACCTTACATGTAACAACTTGAAAATCTCGACTCGTGAATAGTACTTCCCATGATGAATAGAGCTTCCTGAAACCTGAGTTACACAAAGTGTATTGACAGGGAGTATTAATTATGAGAGAATTTTAGGTAAAGTTGAAAGCCAATCCAAAGTCATTTGGATGGTTAAAAATGCTAAAGAACATTTTATGATAGTGTCTTATGAATAATGCCACAAGCAAAGCTAAATAATAAAATAATTCAAGAGTTGCTCAAAATAATCTAAAAATGTTAAAACTTGAAACTCAAATATTCCAAATAGTCCATTAGCCTTAGAATTAGAATTTTTTGATATCGAGAAGTATTTTTACTTAAATTTTGAAAAAGAAAATATAGTAATTTTTTAGGCTCTTTTCATTTTTCAGGCTTAAGGTTCTAAGGGAATTTAAAGGAGGAATTTATCTAATTTTAGGGATAGAAATGAGGGAATTTTGGTTTTCTGAGAGGGGATAAAAATTTTACAAAATTTGGGGAAAATAGTTTTTAAAAAATTATAAATACCCTTTCCCTCCATTTTCCTTCCATTCCACCCCAATTCCTTCCTCTCTTTCCCTTTAAGCCGAAACTTCTTCCTTCTCCCCTCTCCTCCATTTTTCTTCCTCCACACACTAACCCACCATTAAATATTGGTCCTAATGGACAGAGCTACCCTAGTAGAACCTATAGACACTAAGAAGTCATAGTTTGGCAAAGTATCTCGGGAGGAATCTTGATTTCCCTCCCGAGGTGAATAGTGCACATCCGACAATCGAGTAATTATTTTAAGTTTTGATAATTTTTCCTAGGTTCCTCGAGTGCCCAAGAGAGTATTTATAGGCTCATTTTCATTTTTCAAATTTTTTATGATTTTATATGAATTTTTAAAAATCAAACCTATTTGTATTTATAAGCAAAAACTCGAACCGAGCTTCTCAAGGTAAGGATAAGGCTTAGGAGAGCATCGAGCATCCCTGACAACCAATTTCAATATGTGTAATCATATTAACTTGAGTAAAAATGCATGAATTTCAATATGTCCATATAGTTACATAATAGTAATAAATGTTATTAATTAATATAATGCCCAATAAATGCAATGGTTCATAAAAATATGATTGTTGGATATTGTATATATGTAATGTGATGGCATAGAACATGTTATGCATATGAAATGAATATTTTTGGTGAAATTAAGATATATATGTATTATGCAAATTTATGCATTTATCAATGTTGTATGTATTCAATATGTACATGTATGTGCATCCTTAATGGATGTTAATATGTGGAATGAATGAGATGCATTTGGTGAAAGTATGTTGGCCGAATGATCATTGAATGATGACATGCTTATATATGTAGTAATATGACCATATAATGCCATTATACAATATAGGTGCTATGTAATTATGTATAATCAGTTTAAAGTATTTAGATGTGTTATTATGCATCTAAGCATAATTTAAAATCATAAAATGTGTATGTGTGTATAATTTAATAGCCTTGGGTATGTGGAGGCTAAACTTTATGCATGTGATCCATATATGCATATTCGTGACTTACGTATGGAAATGAATTAATATTATGTTTTATGCTTAAATGTCATTCTAAATGTGCACACGTGATGACTAGAAGGCATGTGTGTGTATGTACAGTTGTGACTAAATGCCAACTTGAATGTTGTATGGATTATTGATGTGTATATAGTTATATAATGCATGTATATCGCTAAATACTAAAAATGTGTGTAAAGTGACATGTGATTGTTGTGCATAACCTTGATGCATTAGACATTATAATCTTTAATAATGATAAAAGTAATAGTATAATATATGTTTATGATGCTAGATGATATTTCTAGCTTTTACACCTAAACTATGTGACCTTATGCTGTTTTTGAGCTAATGTAAGCCTAATCTTGGCTATGCTATGTATAATGTGACACATGCTACTTAGCATGAGAGTTTAGGCCTTACTAAGGTGCGAAATGGCCAAGGTGGCTAGTTTATGCAAGTAAAACCATAAACAATGATATATATATATATATATATATATATATATATGGATATAAGTAAAATGAGATAATTAATGAGTTTAATGATGCCTATACATTTAGACAACCTAGTTTGGATAGGTTGACTGATCAATAAGGATTTTAGCAGCTATCATGGTTAGCTTTGAGTATGAGACCTATGGGTCAATGTCCATGTGTTAACAGGCACGAGTGCCTTCGAGCTACTTATTCTATGTACCCTCGAGTGTGAGTGCCTTCGGGCTACCTATTTTACATATCTGTGGATGCAAGTGCCTACGAGCCACTTAAACGTACCCTCAAGTGTGAGTGCCTTCAGGCCACTTATTTTTTGTACCTTTGGGTGTGAGTACCTTCGAGCCAATGGTATCCACTATCTAGCCTTAGATAGTTGTCTTTTTAGTATAGGCATAAGTTAAATATAAAATAATGCTAATTACATCTTAAATTATGCAATTGGTGTGACATTGATGTTTATGATATAATGACGGGATAAATACTCATAAAAATCGTTGTATTGGCATATATAGGGTCATGAATTGTAACACATGTGGAATGGTGCATATGCATGGTTATGGTTCAAAATGTATGTTATCATACTTGTACCAAGGTGTATTTAAGTGTATGTATGTTTTGAATGATATATGAACACATTATGATTATGGTTTATTTTGAGTATGATGAGAACAATTATATTATGAATATGGGAATGTTATAGTTTTGTGCTTTTAAAGGTAAGTACATGCATCAAAAATGTATAATTTTCATATACTCATATTGTGTGCATATGTATGAATTTTTAAATGGTTTACTTGACATATATTGCAATAATACATGCTTAAACTATCATTTTCAAGTTAAAGTGATTATACCACTAAGCAAAAGCTTAGTGCATTACTTGTTTACGATGCGTAAGTAACATAGCAATAGATTAGAGCCAAAGCTTCTGCACCATAGTAAACTTTTGAAGATAGCTCCTATATGGGTATTTTAATCATTTTGTAATAGTGTAATGATGTAAATGTAATGTAGATCATGTGCTCTTGTGATTCCAAAGGGATTGGGCCTAATCTATAACTTTGGTTGGTTTTTGTAACTAAAACTGTATTATTGAAAAAGCTTTATTTTTCTTTCAAGATTTGTGTGATAACTCATGATATTGCATGTGAGATTGTTGTCTGATGTTGAGCCTAAGGCTCTATGTTTTTCTGATGAGTTTAGAGGGTTAGGAGGACCCATTTGGAGTTCAGATGTGTTGTATGTCTTTATAGTAGTATTTTTTTAATAAGTTTACTATTTGGGAAAGTGTCCTAATATTGCTATTTTACTGCTGGATTTTTGACACGATGACCTCAAAAGTTACCTCATAAAGCATGCCAAATGGTTTTTAGTGTTTTTACAACTCCATATGTAAAGAAATCATTTAATTAATAAAAGTTTTAATTTATTTGGGTTTTTATGGGTGGCAAAATTGAATATCGATATGCGGTGATACTCCCTATTCAGGTTCAGTGTATAGATCGGGTAGAGGGTGTCACACTTTGTGGTATCAGAGCTCTAGTTTAGGCTTTCATCTAAACATATGGGTTACACAGAAGCACTATAGAAGTTATGGTATATTTACATTATAATACTATTACATGTGTGTCTCATAATTTGTTTCTCTTACCTACAATAGAAAGATAAGTTGTAGTATGACCTGAAGCGAAGGGGAAGAAGTAGAGAGCCATACTCCTATCATTATTACACAATAAGGGGCATAACCAGAACATGTGACCTCCAGTGACATTGGACATGCTGCACATGGTTAGTAAGGTCAGTCGCTTAGCTAGAGACCATATTGTAGTCTCTCAAGTACGCGACAGTGGCTGTTACTACTATAGTTGCTATAGTGCACACAATTCCACCTCTAGTACCTTAAAAGCAATAAGCTTTTCAAAAGATATACATAGAATAATTACTGAAGAATAGAGCTGAGTATTTCAAGGGTGAGGAGTTAGATGAGCCGAGTAAAGCTAAGTATTAGTTAGATCATATGCTCAGGATCATGCAGTAGTTGAAGTGCCCTCAGGAGGAGTATACTGCGTGCATTACTTCTATGTTATCGAATGAAGCTTTGACATGGTGGGAGGCTATTATAGAGCATAAGACAGCTGATAATCTTACATGGGAGTTCTTTCTTAAAGAATTCAAGAAGAAGTACATAACTGAGCATTACCTGGATCAAAAGTACCAGGAGTTTATAGATCTAAGGCAGAAGCACAGGACCATATCTAATTATGAGAAGGAGTTTGCTCGCTTGAATAGATATGCTAAAGCAGTGGTGGCAATAGAGGAAGATCACTAAAAAAGTTTAAAAAGGGGCTGAATCTGGATGTTATGCAACAAGTTGCTCTGATGTAGAGCAAGGATTTTTCATCCTTGATAATAGCTTGTCATACCACAGAGATGGTGAATCAATTGAGACAAAAGAGAGATAGCTTCAAGAAGAGGTCTTTTAGCCAAAGATAGGGTTGTTTTGATTATACCTTAGATAAAAAATACAAAAAGGGTCAGTCCAAGCATTAGGAGGGCAAGAAGTCGAATAGATCTCAAAAGTCAGGATAGGTTTCTAGAGCATGGACTCAAATATCAAGTGCTTCTGGATCCATGGCTAGCAATGCTCCTACACTAGCTTGTGAGACTTGCCATAAGAAGCACAGAGGTGTCTGCTAGAAAGTAACACCAAAAGTTTGCTGGGGTTATGGCTCTAGGGACCATTTTCAAAGAGATTGCCTAGTGAGACCATATAACTCTTTATAGAAATAGGACAAGAGAGATAACGGGTGTAGAGCTAGGGCTTGTCAAAAGGACAAGTCAAAGAGTAGAGCTTTAGCTAGGCAGTATGCTATCTGGACTAGAGAAGAGGTAAATGACATTGATGTTATAACAGGTACATTCCATATCTATGATTCACCTACTTTAGCACTGATAGACCCGAGGTCCATACACTCATATATCTACATAGCATGAGTTATAGATTAGGGTTTAGAGTTAGATAACCTTGGTTTTGATATTATGATTAGCAATCTGATAGGATAATAGATCATACTAAATAAAGTGTATAGAGACTATCTGTTGTTAACATAAGGACATGTTTTCTTAGTAGATCTCATTGAATTGCCATTCAATTAGTTTGATCTTATCTTAGGCATGGATTGGTTATCCAAGTATCATGCCATAGTGGATTGCAAGAAGAAAAAGATCATATTATAAGCTAGTGACAAGTCAAAAGTGATAGTATGGGTGAAATATCATATTGCCTAACTAAGATAGTATCAGCAGTTATGGCTAGAAAGATGATACGAAAGGGTTGTCAAGCCTACCTTACATATGTGGTTGACACGAAAAAGGAAGTACTAGAAGCAAGTCAGATTCTTGTTGTGGCTGAGTTTAAGGATGTTTTCCTAGATGAGTTACCTAGTTTGCCACCAAAATAGGAGTTAAAATTTAGCATTAAAGTGATGCCAAGCACAGTGCTAGTTTTTATAGCTCTATATAGAATGGCTCCTGTGAAGTTGAAGGAGTTGAAGATATAGTTGCAAGAGCTTCTTGACAAAGGTTTCGTTAGACCAAGTGTTTAAACATAGAGAGCACTGATTCTATTTGTCAAGAAGAAGGGTGGTTTTTTGAGACTTTGTGTAGATTACAAGCAGTCGAATAAAGTCACCATCAAGAAAAAGTATCCCTTACTGAGGATCGATGATCTTTTTTATCAGCTTAGAAAGGCAGATATCTTCTTTTAAATTGATCTTAGATCTAGGTATTATCAATTGAGAGTTAAAGAGGTAGACCTACATAAGATGGCATATAGAACTAGATATGGTCACTATAAGTTCCTAGTGATGCCTTTTGGGTTAACCAATACACCAGCGACATTCATAGATCTTATGAATAGGATCTTCAGGCCATTTCTAGATCAGTTTGTGGTAGTCTTTATTGATGACATTCTTATGTAGTCTAAGAACTAGGAAGCACATGAAAAGCATCTGCAAACAGTATTACAAATCTTCAGGGATGAAAAGCTCTATGCCAAGCTTAGCAAGTGTGAGTTTTGGCTAGAAGAAGTATCATTTTTGGGATATATACAATCAATAGAAGGCATAAGGATCAATCTTAGCAAGATTCAGGCTGTAATGGAGTGGATGCCACTTAGGAATACAATTGAGATCAAGAGTTTCTTAGGTTTGATTGAATATTATAGAAGGTTTGTCAAAGGGTTTTCTTTGATCGCATGCCTTATGACATGTCTTCTGAGAAAGGATATGAAGTTTGAATGGGATATTAGACATTAGGAGAGTTTTGATAAGCTCAAGAGTTTGTTGACAGAGGCTTTGATTTTGGTTCAGCTAGTGTCAGGAAAAGAGTTCACCATATACAGTAATGCTTCACTGAATTGGTAAGGTTGTTGCTTATGCTTAGCAGTAATTGAAACCTCATAAGAAAAACTACCTGCCACATGATTTAGAGCTCATAGCTATTGTGTTTGCTTTAAAGATATGGAGGCATTATCTTTATAGGGAAAAGTGCTATGTTTTCACTGATCACAAGAGTTTGAAGTATCTACCGACATAGAAAGAGTTAAACTTGAGGCAAAAGAGATGGATGCAGTTAATCAAGGATTATAATTACCTTATTAATTACCATCCTAGTAAAGTTAATGTGGTTGTGGATGCCTTGAGTAGGAAGTTTATGTCAGCTTAAAGGCGATGCATGTTAGTTTAAAGCTACAAGATGATGATGGCTTGCTAGCTGAGCTATAAGTTAAGCCAAGTTTGATACAGGTAGTGAAAGATTCATAGAAGGATGACTATGGGCTCTAGAATATCATAAGTATAATCCAAGAGGGAAAGTCTACCGAGTTTATGATTAAGGAAGATGGTTGTTTGTATTATCATAAATGCCTTTGTGTGCCAGATAAGGAAGATTTGAGATAGAAAATTCTATAAGAAGTGCACAATGCACCATGTGTTCTGCATCCTAGTAGTACTAAGATATACCAAGATTTGAAAATGGTATATTGGTGGCCAAGCATGAAGAGAGACGTAGCTAATTATGCAATTAGATGTCTCACTTGTCAACAAGTGAAGGCCTAACATCAAGTTCTTTCTAGTTTGCTACATCCTATAACAATTCTAGAATGGAAATGGGATCGAGTCACTATGGATTTTATGATTGGATTACCGATGACCAAGAATAAGCATGATTTAGTATAGGTGGTGGTCGATAGATTAACTAAGTTAGCTCACTTCATTACAATAAGGAAGGGTTATTCCTTGGAGAAATTGGTTGAACTATACATTAATAAGATAGTTAGGCTTTATAGAGTGCCTTCTTTTATCATTTTAGATAGAGGTCCCCGTTTTACATCAAGATTTTGGAGGATGCTCCATAATGCTTTGAGAACTAGGCTTAGTTTCAGGATGGCTTTTCATCTTCAGATGGATGGATAGTCAGAGAAGTTTATTTAGGTGCTTAAGGATATGCTCTGAGTGTGTGCCATAGAGCTCAAGGGTAGTATATCTCTTTGGTGGAATTCACTTACAACAATAGTTACTAGGCAAGCCTTGGTATGGCTCCGTTTGAGGCATTATATGGAGACAATGTAAAACTCCTTTATATTAGAGTGAACTGAGTGAGCATAAGCTTATGGGACCAGATTTGGTCAAGGATGCTAAAGAGAAGGTGAAGATTTATCAGAGAAAGGTTAAAGGCTACTTCACATAGATTGAAATCCTATGTAGATTTGAAAAGAAGAGACATCAAGTATGAAGTCAGTGATAAGGTCTTTCTTAAGGTATCTCTATGGAAAAAGGTGGTGAGGTTCTATAAGAAAGGGAAGTTGTGTTCGAGGTTCATTGGACCATACGAGATCACATAATGTGTGGGTCTATTGGCCTACAGATTGGCTTTACCTCTAGAGTTGTAGCAGATTCATGATGTGTTTCATGTCTCGATGCTAAAAAGGTACAGATTGGACCCATTACATGTGTTAACAGTTAAAGAAGTGAAGATACAGCTAGAATTGTCATATAAGGAAGAACCTGCTAGAATCTTAGCCAATGAGGTTAAGGAGTTGCAGAACAAGACACTATCATTAGTGAAGGTTTTATGGCATCATCACGGCATAGAAGAAGCTACATGGGATAGCAAAGCATAGATGAGGGAGCAGTATCCACATCTCTTTAGATCAGGTATGTTAAGGATGACATCTTTTCTAAAAGGAAAAGAAATGTAACAACCTGAAAATCCCGACTCTTATGAATAGTACTTTTCGAGATGAATAGTGCTTTCTAAAACTTGAGTCGCACTAAATGTACCGATGGGGAGTATTAATTATGAGAGAATTTTGGACAAAGTTTGAAGCCAATCCAAAGTCATTTGAAAGGTTAAAAATGCTAAAGAACATTTTATGATAATGTCTTATGAATAGTATTACAAGCAAAGCTAAACCGTAAAATAATTCAAAAGTTGCTCAAAATAATCTGAAAATGTTACAACTTAATACTCAAATTGTAATGCCTATAAGCCAATGTTTTATGAATAGTACCTTCTAAGCCCGAGTGATGTTTCCTACAGTGCAGGGGATTGCCACGAGGCCAAAAAGGGGCGTACTAGTCATAAAACTTTGACGGGCCTAAAAATGGGTAAAATGAATGAATTTAAAAATTTAGCGGAACAAATAAATCATTTTGGATCAAGAACTAGTTAATAGGGAGATAAAATGAGGTTGTACCAGGATAGCTCTAGGATGTGCCTAAAAAAATACCATACCCTGAAACTTAAAAATTCCAATGAGTATGATGGAGAAAGAGTTTTAATTTTATGAGATCATTTGATATTTTTTTGAATATTTTATTCTGGCAGGTGAATAGTATCAAAAAGTCAATAGTGAAATTTTGACTTGAAATTTTACGTGGGCCTTAGTGGCACTAATCGAGGATTTTTAAAACAAGAATGAGTATTTTTAGACATCTAGAGAATTTTTTGCAAATTTTTGAAGTTTAAAAATGTATCAGGAGAAAATGAGTCGTCAGAATGCCACGTGTCATGACCGGGGCCACCTATCTACCCCTATATAAGGGACCACACATGTGTATGGGTCACATGTGTGAAAGCTTCATCTTTCACCTCTTTAAACCTTAAATCCCGATGCCATTTTCTCTCTCTTCCTTTTCTTTTTTCTTTATTTTCTCTCTCCTCACTCCACTAAATTTCACACAAATTATATGAATCTTGACCTTTACAATCTCTAAAAGCTAAGTCCTTTGGCAAAAATTGAAAACAAAGGCTAAAAATAGAGAAATCACATCTTGGTGAATAGTATCAAATTCTTGTGTAAATATTTTTAATTCAATTTTTATTTTTGTTTTAGGTAGGTTGGGGTATTTTAAGAATTGCCATGGTCTTAAATTTCTATTTGGAGTTGTGTAGGATTTTTGAGAATTTTTCTAAGCTAGGAATGTGTATGTTTAGGTACCAAAGAAGCCATTGAAGGAGAACAAGGTTTCAAGGCTTCAAGTGGTGGAGAAAAGGGTGTTTTCACACCTTAGGTATGTGGAATAGAATTAAATTTAGTATGTCATATGAATTGCCATGAAAATATGCATGTTTGGTGTATAGAATTGCATATTTATGGTATTAGACATGATATTATGGTAAAGTGATGATTTAGTGATGTTAATGAGGTCAAAATAATAGGTTATGCAAGGTAATTTAAGAAGAAATTTATGTGTGTGCGCATGTGTGTATCATCGCCGAATGGTATGTGAAGTATGGCATGACATGTGTAATGATGCATACGGTATGTTAAGTATGATAATAGCATGTAAAGGAGGTGTATAAACCATACTTGGAAATAGATGATGACATTTATATATATGGCATGAAATCCTAGCAAAATAATGACCTAATTAAGTATGTAAAGTGTACCTAAATAATATATGTATATGTGTATTCTTTGGTGGCCTAAGTATGAAATATGTTGCATGCGAGATTATGTAAGAAATAATGCATTAGTAATGATTTTGGAGTTGGTATGGTTGGTACCATAAAAAACACAAAAACTACAATTGACCAAATGAATAGTAACACACTCGTAAACTTACCAACAGAATAGTGACTTTTACGACAATGGGTAAAAA
>CANXYI010647295.1:0-11032 GCA_948208565.1 Hura crepitans
ATTTGAATACAATTAATCATATTGTATCCCATTTATTATAAAATTATCATTTAGTCTGCATCATCATGCATCATTCATTCATTCATGATACATTATATTCAAACATACATACATACATACATATATATATATATATATATATATGTATATATATATATAAAATATCATGAATTTATGTATTCATACAATCACAGTTAAATCTATATTACATTCATATTACATAACATCACATACATATTACATTATATTCTAAACAAAAATAGATATTTCATATTTAAAAAATTATGTGTAAATAGATATTTACATCACACAGTGTAAAGAGTATCTATCCTCAAGTTCATCTAAAGCCAACAGATATTCACTAACAACTTAATTTGAATACAATTAATCATATTGTATCCCATTTATTATAAAATTATTTAGTCTGCATCATCATGCATCATTCATTCATTCATGATACAACATATTCAAACATTATTATTTCATTTTTAAATATTTATTATTGAGATCATAATTATGTTATGTGGTAATTTACAATTTTCCCCTTGTATAAGAATAATGGACCCAAAACTAGATATAAGGATTTAGTGACCATAAAAGTCTCATAAGATTACCATAGAGATCCCAAATCATAAACCCGTAGTTTTGTAGCCCCAAAGTACACAAATTCAAAACTCGTAGGTCTGTAGTATTGAAATGCCAAAATCTTTAACTCATAGGTCTGTAGCACCGAAAAGCCTAAGTCCTGAACTTGTAGGACTGTAGCATCAAATTACCCAAATCCTGAACTTGTAGGCATATAACACCAAAATGCCTAAAATCAAAACTTATAGGTCTATAGCATTGAAGTGCCTAAATCTTGAACCCATAGGTCCATAGCATTGAACTACCATGAAGCTTCTAGTATCCTTAGTTGACCGATCAACCTATCTAAGTTATGTTGTCTATATATATGGGTTATCACCATATTTTCTTTTTGTTTTGCCTTTATAAAATAATGTTGTAACACCTCTTATCCAATCCACCTCCGAATTGGACAAGAGATATCACTTCTTGGTAAGTCACCTATCTTGATACTTCTCTCACCCGTAGCTCGATTAAACTGAAATGAAAATTTGTTTAAATAAGGTTTCTTATCCTTAATTTAACCTAGCTTATTATTATTACATTCAGTTTACAAGCTATACAAGTAAACGTGTAATTTAATTTATTTCTAATTATCAAACTCTGAAAGCACTTAAAAGAAGGTTTCTTAGAAATCCTGCAGCATAACAATTATCCAGTCAAAAATCCAAAAATTTCAACCTATAAAATAGGCACTTCTATATCAAACTCCTTCATAACCTAACTCATAGGATACTTTTAATCCACTATACAACTCATCCACATCAACACAGTGACTCAGATATAATTTAGCAAGCACATAATGCATAGTATGAGTTTACAATATTACTTCTCACTATCATTATTGCAATCCTATCTATCTCCTATACATGAATGCATCTATAGGTCATAATATACATAACAAAGGCATAAAAATATACCTATGGCTTGCTGATTACTATGCTGCTTCTTTGGTGAGGCTAAGCTACATAAGCTATCTATTACATACGCATTGGAACACCTAATATGCTAAGCATATGCTTAGTGGTGAATTTAATAATTCATGCATGCAATCTCACACACTATGTATTATGCCATTCATCATCTTATACTTCATGCCATCATATGTATCATTCCTTATAACATCTTATGAGTTAAGCATCATCCAACATGCCATTATGATCACACTCAATAAGCACTATGGTCAGTCATTACATACAGTGTCAGTATATAGAATTCAATTATATTAAGCCTTCCTTTTTATGTGAGCTATCTAATTATCTATATCTCATTGAATAATTTATAGTCTTGATTCAGTTAATAGCCCATATATGAGAGACTACACTTTTAACATTAGATGATGTGATCTCAGTGTGTGCAGGGGCCATCATTTTAAACCTCAATTACTGCACTCTATCATGGCATATCTCATCATAATCATCACAACTTTATGGGGGTTTAAATCCTAAACCTTAACGACTGCACTCCATCTTATAAGCTATACAAAGGCTTATATTCTAGACCTCAACAGCTGCACTCCGTCATCAAATCCCATAAATTGTGTAGTAGCCCTACGTGGACCTTAAGGCGGTTGTACCAACACAGTGCCATAAATAGATCAATGTTATCTCATAGTTGTCCTTATAGATAGACCTCTCATGACACCAAAGTGTCCTAGTAGCTACTACTCTTTGGTTGACCAGTCAACCTATCCAGTAGGTGTCTAACTATTATGATCCTCAATTTATGTCCATTTAATCTTTAATCTTCCATTTAGCATTTCCAGTTTCTAACAACCTAAAAATTCTAAGCATCAAATTATTATTCTTCTCCTCCACTATTTATTCCTTTCTCAATTCTCATATTCATCCTATTTAATTCAATTCTCTCTTTATTCCTTCTCATGTTGCTTCTTCCTCTTTTCATATCTCATGTCCATTTTAAGCTTAGTTCATCTCATTTCATGTGGAATCACTCATGCATGTTATGTTCTCAATAATCATCAAATTATTCAAGTTAGAGGTTTAGTTCCAAAAATCCTATTAATTATGCTATCTAATGCTTTTATTTAACATCGTTGTTACATATATATCATATAACAATGTCAAGGTCTTATTAACCTACACTACCCCAATCTTCTAACCAAAAGTTCCTTTCTAAAATTTTATATTCTCTTCTCATACTTTTTTAAGAACATGTTATGTAATCAATTAATACAACTATATACATTTTATTAATTAATATTACTTGAATCACTTTTATTTTTTTGTATGTACCATTTAACCACTTAATGTCTACCACCATACATCACTTTTCTTTTCCATTTTTTGTGCCATTCAAGCTCTAAATAATGCACATATGCCATTTGTATGCAAGTGTCATACAACTTCACATCATAACATGCAAACACACCATTTCCATACAAGTACACACAAAAGAATTATGCAATTTAATGAATTAAAATGCATGAATCATTAAATTCACCTACTTCACACAACAAAGTGGCCTCAAATATCTTCTTAAAATTTTCCTTCTTTCCTTTTCAACTTTACCTCCTTCCCAATCTACAAATATATACATATACCACCTTTAAAAATTCATAAAAAATTCTGCATATAACCTAATAAAAATATAAAGCCATAAATACCTTATATACCTTAAACCCCACCTTAGAAAAAAAATATAAAATTAAAACCAACCACTTTTCTTCCCTTATCATTATTCACTTCATCCTAATATCTCCTTTTCTAGGCCTCTAAAAGATGAAATTCCACTAGAACTACAAAGAGAGGAGAATGGAGGTAAATTTTCTGTATCAAGTTAAAATTATGGTGCTAGTTTAATCGGTGAAATGAAGTAAAATTTAGGGTTTTAAGGGAAGAAGGCTAGTTTTCATTGTTTTAAGAAGCTTAAGCTCCATTTTTATGTATTGGCTGGATGGGTGGATGGGTGCCAAGTGGCAAATGAATGGTTGAGATTTAACCTTGGCTAATTCACTTTTCAAAATTAATATTTCATGCTCTAATGCTCTAAAAATTCAGCACATGGGTCTCAAAATCATTAAAATCAATATTTTAATTATCCTTTAAAAATTATTTTTTCAAGTAATGGTGTCATATATTAATTCAGTTTAATTACTTTCCCACCTCAAAAAATTCCAAAACTAGTTCCATTGGCTTTGTTAGAATTTTTTACCACTAGATTGTGCTATTTTTAGAATTTTTTAAGCACTTTTAAAATAATTTTTTATTCAGTTTCAATTGAGTCACTATTCATAAACACCGGTATGCAAACTTTGCAGTATTTTAACCCCTTAAATAACTTTAATTTGGTCCCAAATTTCCCCCATAATTATGTTTTAATCATTTTTATCATCCTATGGCCTCAACTCACTACGAATTCCCAAAAATACTATTCACTATTTAGTGGCCCCTATTTAAAATACTAAAAAATTACCGGTGTTACAAATGTAAATTAATTTTAGTACTTTACTTTTTCAACAAATGACCTTCGAGGAAAAGTAAATCATTAATTTATTATGAAAATTATTTATTTACTCCTTCATGTAGTTTAAGCACAAATATCACATTTCAAATAGTTTATCAGCACATATCATATATTAGTGGCATAATCTTTAATGTGCCTTAACATCATCATCGTAATGCATAATTAAATTTACCTTATTATTCCAATCGAGAATGCATCATGCTTTTCTTATCTTAGATTTGGCACTCTTATAGCTATGGCTATTATTGCTCTCCTATCATTTTAAATATTATTTTCTTTGCAATTTTCATAATACTTTACATATGGCAATATCAATCACATTAGCTTTCATTAATGATAATATTACACTATTATTGGCTTATTTTGGCCATTGGCAAAGTCACATGGATATTTATCTTGTGCAACATACATGAAATATATATATATATATATATACATATATATATACATATATATATATATATCAAATTTTTAATATTACATAACAAATATTACTCATAACATCATCATTAATTACCTTTATTTCATACCAGATATATTCACGACCTCATTAATTTAACTCTAATAATCATAAGGCAAAAAACTATTTTATACATATTTTCACCATTACTTAACATAAATATGTTTATTTTATACTTGTTATAGTTATGAACCATTAAGCCTATAAAACATGACATATCGCACTCAATAAGTATTATAAATCATCAAATTAACTGGAGTATTAAATATAACATAACACACATACAATAATTTCAATGAACATTACATGCTAACTAGTCATATTGAATGCCTTTAAACTATCAACATAACACTAAGGTGTCTTTTCATGCTTTATATAATTATCTATGTCATTTTCTTACAACATTGTTCTTAGGCCATAATTAATTATTTTACATTTATGAGTACTTCCACATGCATATTATCAATTTCCATTATACACACACTTTATACCTCATCACATAACACTTATATACATTTCCATATCTAAATATATATATGTCATATAACAAATTTCTTACTTTATCTTAATTTACAATAATTTATGGTTTTAAACATGTGAAAACTAAATTATTCTACATTATTAAGCATTCGACTACTCCATCAAGCAACATATACTTATCTATCTTACATATAACATTTTTATATAACATATAAAAAATCATGCACTCTTCAGAACATATATTAAGCCATATTTCTAAGCCACACTCTTATATGTCATGCTACTTATAAATTAATTACTTATTTTATTATTTAACTTTCTATATTTCTATAAAAACCATATATATGTTTAGATTGATTAATTTATGGATGATGAATATAAGAATTTATATGTATGTGAAGAAAATCAAGAGAGAATTTCAAACAAAATGAATTTTAATTATAGGATAATGATTTTGTAAATCTATTTAAAGGAATTTTATTTGTGTGAAATTTAAATTTAAGTCGACGAAATGGAAACTTGGGTTTTATTATAAGTGATTGTAAAACAAGGTGATAAGAAGTAGGTAATCAAATTAAAACAAACATAAGGAATGGAAGAAAGAAATCAAGAATATAATAAAAAAAAGGGAAAAAAGAAGGATTATTAAAGAAAAATGAGCCTTAAATTGATTAAAATAGTACAAGACTTTTATGAATTCATAAGAGTTTTGGTAGCTGAAAAAGAAAAAAATAAAGAAAAAAGAGAAAAAATAAAAACAAAAATGAGACAAAGAGAATGGATGGTTATAGAGAAAAATTACTTAAGGGTGACTAGAGTTCCTTTCTTTTAGTGATGAATTTGTTGAATTTAATAAGAATAAGGAGACATTGGGCAAGAAAGAGAATTAGGAGTTTTTATTTGCATAGGAAGGATAATATAGGTAGTTGTTGTAGATTTTTCTTGCAAATAAAATTGAGATTTCAAAATTTATAAGGGATCAAATTTCACTGACGCAAAGATGAAGGAAGAAGAATTATAGAAATTAGGGGTAGTAGCAAAAATTGGGAATTTCTTCCTTGAGTCTTAGGATTAGAAAAATGAGAACATAGGATTGAATTTGACAAAAGAATTATTTCGTGTTTCATTAACTTAATGCAGTAGTTTGACTAAATTATATGAGTATTCAAGTCATTTTAATTAATCAATTATATTCAAATAGATCGATTAGGTTTTTAAAAAGCTAAGGCTACTAACTTTAGCAAAAATATGGCATTAAGTTGAGTGCTAATTTTGGTTGAATTAGCTGTAGTGCCATGCAATGCCTACTGAAGCAGTCACAACTATGGATAAGGTTAGTAATTCTTTTTTAATTTGGATGTTTTGATTTTTAGATGTTAGAAGGGAGTACTTGAGTTCTTACTTGTTACGGTACAGAGAGTGAAGGATTGCTTAAGGTGTAGTGTCAAATTTTATTATAATATAATTGAATATTATTTTATTTCTTTCTCTTATGAGTATTTTCTTATTATGATGTGCGTGTAACACCTCCTACTAGATTCTTAAAGAAACCCAATATGCAATACACTCCCCGCTACTTCACCCATCTTGAAATTGCTTTCCCAATTCATTCGTTTAACTTTTACCAAATTCTTATTGTTGGATTCAGCTTAGCTCTAAATTAAGTTTTGTCTTTTTTAAGTCTAACTTAAGGTCATAAAAGTCCATTTATACCACAAATAGCCATTTATAGACTTCTCAAATTTTTACTTAAATTCCACAGCATAATGATTGTCCAAATGACTAACAAAAAAATTTAACCTATAAGAACACTTTTATAACTTATTTTCACATCTCCTTGACCCTTCTGGCCACCCAGGTATCAACCTAAGATCATCAGGCTATCAACATCAACACAGGCCTTAAGCCGCAATCAAGAAATCATAAAATAAAGCTTCAGGCTCATATACCATATCATCAAGTAAAGGCAATCATATATTAAAAGCAGTTTGATTAGATATTTATTACTAAACACAGTCTATGACATATATATACAAGCCACCTATATATAGGATACACTCCCACCTAAGTACAATGAGTGAAAAAGCTATATAGTATGTGCATAACAACCTTCAATCAAATATCCTCTGAACTCTGGCTGCACATTTGCTGAGGCTAGACCGTGATTCTTGGTACTTGCACACCAAACTAGGTATGCTGAGTATATAATATACTCAGTTATGAACTCAAGCATTTAAATCATGTCAAATGGTTTATTGATGTATAAATAGAGTTATTACTTTTTATCCTAGGTTATTAACTCTACAATTTACATTTCTATGTCAAGCGACCAAAACACCCTTATTACCTTTACATAACATATTACCATTTGTTTAATCACTTAAAGTCATGTAAATTATGAATTTAGGCCTTTTTTAATAATAACAGTCAAGTAATTGAATTATCAGGTTAATAAATGGTATGCATGCAAAATTACCAAATTGCCTCTGATGATATATGTTGATTATTCAATTATTTAATTAAGCCAAAACATAGGAACTTTAATAATATCTGCCATTATCATTGTTGTATGTTATTTATTTCATTAAATTAATAGGCCTAACTAGATAAATGATAGTTTAATACACTGGACCTAAAGGGAACTAAAAGTAGTGCAATAATCCATATTTTAGACCCCGACTGCTGCATCGGCCTGATTAAATTATAGTACCGAAGGTGCAAATAACAATATGTGGTCTATCTAAAAGACAAGTACAGTGGCCCTCTAAGACCTTGGCCACTGTACATGCCTTAATTGAAGATTAGCCATGTCATAACTGGGTCTACCTAATAGACCAATCTATCTAACAAATTAGTGTAGTGGCCCTCAGGGACTTGCATTGTTGCAAAGGCAAAATGAGGTGAATGGCATCAAGTGTTCAAAGGCACATAAGTGTTTATCTAATAGACTAGTACAGTGGGCCCAATGTAGACTTAGGCCACTGTACTAGCCCTACCTGAAAATCATACAATGTTGCAACTGCTAAAATCCTTAAGTTGACCAATCAACCCATCTAGTGGGTGTCTAACTAATGTGCCATATAGCTTAATTTATGTTTATTTCTTTATTGATTAACTTCTTATAATATTATAGAATGAAAAATAGATAGATAATAATTTTATAAAAAAATTCCATTTTAGCCCGATCTGATATGGCCATAATTAGGCTTTACCAGGTAAATTTTTATGATTATTTTAAATCCTATAATTTAACATTATTTAAAGTATATTATGCTTAACTTTATTCCATAATTATCTTCCATGTAACTGCAATTTATTGTCTAGTGACATTTTTGGTCCAGGTGATGGTCAAAACTAGAAAGTTACAAGTCACTTTTACATCTTTCGATAGCCAATTTTGGGTCTATTTCTTATCATTTCTTAGTGCAGTTTTCATCTATAGTTTCATATGGTTCATAAGCCCTAAGCCATTCATTCACTAGGCCAAAACATAGGCTTTATTGCAATAATATTTTATCACAAGTCATTGCCCTTAAAGGCATATTTTTAGGTTTATTACCACATCTCATTACATGCTCATGTAGGGCTGTCTTTTTAAGCCATTTTAGTTAAGTTCTTGTTCAAGTATTAACCAATTATCAAGATCCATTATGATATATCAATATACATATCATGTTATCCCATGTTCATATCCAAATAATACCTAACCATTTAAGCCATTTTATACCCATTAACTCACGCTTTAAAGCTCATGCTACTTATGTATAGTTTACTCAAGTATATATCACATTTAACTCAACATAGCCCTTGGGTATAGCTATATTTTAGCATAAATTATTCATTTACTCAATATTAATCATGCATTCAACCTCTAATTCATAATTTAAGTGCTTTCCCCCACACACACACATAAACTTTCATGCCAATTTTGGTGATTTACATATAGCTCAATTCATATTGATCAAGCCATTGCTCAATTCATATTCATACATATATTGATTAAGCCAATTACTTGTCACATAATAGTTTCACACACCTTAAGCATAATTATACATGCCAAACAACCATTTCTCACAAGGTAGGCCTAATACATAGCTTACAACCCTCTCGACCACTCATCAATATAAGTCATTGTAGACACTAGGTTTTAGGGGCTCCTAGGTTCGATTTGCCTAATGATGATAAAAAGGATAAAAAAAAATCCTAAAAATTAGATTTTTTTGTTTGAACTAAAGATCTCAAAATTTTCTTTAAAGATTATGCTTTTTCAGTACTTGCTTGACCCAAAAAATTTCACGGTAAGACTTGAAAGGTAAAAAAAGTAGGCATCTATGGTGGGTTGAGGGCTCAGGCCGATAGGCCTAAGCCCGATACCCAACATTGATGGCAAAAAAGGGATAAGGGGGGCTTTACCATATGTGGTATGGTAAATGATTACATGATTGCACAAATATACATGTAGTCAAAGCAAACAAAAAAAAAAGGAAAGAGAGGTTGAGCAAGCATCCCCATGCATTAGTGTCATTCCATACATTACTTGTGAAGGAATTAGGATCATCTCATATACATCACAAACATGTTTACATAATATAAACAACATACATGTGCATATACATTATATAAAAAAAAGGAGATAAAAAATAGAAAGAAAAGAGAAAGGAGAAAAAAAAAAGATTCATAGTTACAAACATACACATTCACACATGTACATACATGCATATATTTATAAAGGCCTATCATTCATTCATTCTTTATAGAAGTAGGCATACCTATCCACGTGCTCACTCTTCCATGCATTAGATACTCACATCTAAATCATGCATTCAATTTTCATCTTAAGCATACACGCATATTACAGACATTTGTATTTGCATAAGCATTTGTACTTAGAGATGCATTAAACATACATATAGCATACATATACTTTTGCTCCACATCGAAATAGATTGGCTTTTAGGAATAATCCTCTAAATCCAATGGCACGCAAAGGCAAAAGTGTGTTATTTAGATCAAAAGGAAGCAACGCAGATTATGAAAGAGATATATTTGAGATCTATGCATATATTGATTAGCTAGAAGCCTAACATAGCTATTTGCCCTTTTGTGAAAATGACCAATTCTCAAGCTACAAATGACACTAAGATGCCAATAGAGCAAGCCTAAACCTGAGCTTAAACATGGGGTAGTTTTCAACTAGTTCAACCGTGAGAAAGCTAAGAACTTCACTTGCATCTCTACTGTCACCTTTATCAATATGAACTACCTTTGCATGAGATTTGGAAAATCAATGAGAGGCCATACCAAGGTTGAGCTAGTAGTGATGGAGATATAGTAATGTGATTTAGACATAAGGATCAAGGATACCTACCTAGCACATATCGTTATCTTTGATTAAAATTGAGATTTAGCCACTCTATGCCTTAAGACATCTACTTGAGCTTGAACTCTCTTTATATCTCTTTTTAATCTATCATTGTACATAAGTAGCATTAGGATAGTAAAAAAAATTGTGCTTTGAGAAGTAAACTGCTTATAAAAAGTCATTTATAGGGTAGTCTTCGTGATGATAAAAAAAAAACTTTTTCGCATAATAAAGCTATGAAATAAATTCAAAAGAGCACTCACACACAACATGTATCCATGTTGTAAATGACCATTAACAACTAACACATTTCATCTACATTCTTTCCTATGTAAGGGGGTGCTTGCACCTTGAACACTACAAATGTCATGATAGTCAGTAGCTCTGGGTGCTGAAAGAATAGAGATAGCCTTCAGCCCCTTAGCCTCTACTCTATCATTCCTTTACTTTATTTTATTGCACTTATCTGTTCATGATAGCTCTAGACATAAAAAGGATTGTACTCAAAAGCGCTCATCTATGAAATTGGCATATTTTATGCTCATTGTTTTTTATCAAGACATGAATAGAATAATAAAACAAATACTTGCTAAAGAATGACAATGAAAAATGATAAAAAA
>CANXYI010647330.1:0-10160 GCA_948208565.1 Hura crepitans
TTCTATAGATCACTAAAATCTCGGGTTTTAAAAATGAAGGGAACAAGGAAAATCAACCTAATTACTCAATTAAAAATTCAAAATAATTACTTCCTGATATCTAAAAATTCCAATTCTAACCCCAATAAACTCATCAGAATATTTAAGTATCAGGTTGTATAATTCTTGAATTATTTTGAGCAACTTTTTATTTATTTTACAATTCAACTTTGCTTATGGCACTATTTATAAGACACTATTACAAAACTTGTTTATTGTTTTAAGCCATCCAAATGACTTCAGATTGACTTCAAATTTTACCCAAAATTCTCTCATAATTAATACTTCCTAATGGACTACTTAGTGTGACTCGAGTTTTGAGAAATACTATTCATCCTGAGAAGTACTATTCATGAGAGTTGGGATTTTTGAGTTGTTACATAAACAAAAGCTTAGTTTCTAGCGTGTACTTAATTAACTATAACTACTATATTTTAGTAAGCATGAGATTATAAGATGATATGTAAGAACAAGTAACTCAAAGTCCTAAATGCATAAGATTGTGGTGTCAAGAATAGGAGTTAAATTGATTATACATGTCACAAGTACTCTCTAGTGTATATGATCAACATATTTTTTATAAGTAACAACCATGTGAAAATGTTGAGGACTTTTAAATTGTTATGTTTGGAGTGTAAACTATGTGAACATGCCTTGAAAGGTGATTTACTAATGTTTGAAATTTTTATGCATATAAATATGCATTAAGACATTAACATGAGTTAAAACCATATGAGCATATCGGTTAATAATAGTAAGTATATAAGTTATTAGGCTATTGTTGTTCATTATTGACATGATTTTCTTTACTATGAACTCATGTATAACCAAAGTAAAATGCCATTATAGTCATGTAGAGTATCATGTATTATGATTATGCAGAAGTAGTCATACATTTGATCAGAGTAAATAATTTAGCAAGTATAAAGCAAAATAACACTAATTGAATTATGCATTATGATATTTACGTATATAAAATTCATAAAGAGTATATGATGACATTGCATATATTTAACAAATGTACTAAATGGAAGAAATAAGGAAATGTAAATGCTTAGAACAATTGAATGAAGCCTAAGGTAATATTTTACTAGAACTCATGATAGGATATACTTGGCATGCCAAGGTAGGGATTATAGTACTATAAGGCATTAAATATGCCTTATCAATTATCAGCTTAGCATTAGGTATGCCTTTACTAGTTATTAGCTTTGCATTCAATATGCCATATTAGTTGTTAATTTGGCATTAGGTATGCCTTTATCAATTATTAGATCTAGTGATAACTTTAGTCACACTTTTAATTTTGCCATTTGTCTTGCCTTAGTGTGAGTTCAATCTTTATATTATCTATGGCTCTCTTCTTAGATGACCATGAATGTGTTTAAAAAGTAACATACTTCCATGCATGATTTGCTTATCGTAACAGTTAGCTATATTTAGTTATATGTCATAATATATAACATGAAACCTAGAAATTTGTGTAACCATGCATGAACCGTGTTTAATTAGACAATCTCAGATGTTATAATAAGTGTTCTTATGTGTGTAAGAATAAGATTTTAGCATAGTAAAGCACTCAACTAGTTTATGGTATAACCTTTATAGTTTAACTATGCTATGAAAGTTTAACAGCTATAATTGAGCAGTTAATTGAAGATAAAATGTAGCTTATATAGCAGAACAAGTACGTTGAAGTTATTATTGAATTTTAGAGATATTTCATATGTAGGCAAGTATGTTTACTCACTTATAGTGAAGATTGCAAGTATAATTTGAGTCATGTTGTGATAATAATATATCAAGCACTCTAGATATGGGGAAAAACCATATACATGTATGTATTGATATTTTAGTGGCATACCACAAGATTAAATGCATGAGAGAAGTTGTAATCTACAGTGTAACTTATTAAATGCATGTGACATATTATTCTAAACTATTATAATAATTATTCAATACTTAGACATGCAAGAATGATGAATTGTGGACCGTTAGTAAAAGGTGTGAAAGTGAGTATATAACCTTTATTATCTTATCATAACTTAGTATATGCCTAGGAAGAATAGTTAAGGAAGACATTAATCCTAAGTGAAATACTATGTGTAGACACTGGGTGTTGGGGGCTCTTAGGTTCGGTTTGCCTAATGATGATGAAAAGGACAAAAATCCCAAAAATGGATTTTTGATGTCCAAACTAAAGATCTTAAAATCTTTTTTAAAAAAAACTTGAAAATGGCTATTTTGGCTTCAAAAACGGCCGTTTGGACCGTTCGGCCCAAAACAAGCATTCCCATGAGCAGAACAACCATTTGGGCCCATAATGGTCAAAACAGCAGTTTGGAAACGACCGTTTTAGCCATTACTGAGCCTAAAACAACCGTTTTCACTCAGAAAACACCCGTTTTGTGCCTTGGGGTCCGTGCATAAAAACCAATTGGGTCATTTTGAGCTAAGGTTGGTCAATTTAAATAGAGAAAAAATACTTTAGAGAGAGAAACAACACAAAAAATACAAAAAATACAAAAAACACTCTTTTTCTACATTTTTTTGGGATTTCTCCAAAGATTCAAGCACCGTTATCAGTCTGAGTCAAGATCTTTTTAAAGGCAAATATACCGGTGTGTTGGGCAACCTATTTTCCATCCATTCTTTTTATTTTTCTTTCTACATTTTATCTATCTACTAGTTAGATGAGGTAAATTAATTTGTACATATTTTTGCATTTGTGAAATTGCTTATTTTTATTTGATTTCTGTCTGTGTTTTTATTTTTGCTTCACATTAAAAATAATATTTTTGGTTGTTTGAGATGATTTTATTTTTCTTTTTATATTATCCATTATTAGTTAGATGTAGTAATTTATTTGGGCCAAATTTTGTATTTTTGTGACTATCTATTTTATTTAATTTTTGTTTATCTTTGTATTTTTGCTTCACATCAAAATAATATTTTTAGTCATTTGTGTTGATTTTATTTTTCTTTTGGCATTATCCATCTATTAGTTAGATGTGGTAATTTATTTATACAATATTTTATATTTTTGTGCCCCTTTATTTTTATTTAATTTCTATCCGATTTTCCATTTTTTATTTACATACTAATATATTGTTTGTGTGATTGTTTTGTGAGTTACCTTGATTATTTGAGGGCTGATTGCTTTCATTATTGCTTGTTTCTTTAGATTGTATTTTAGGCCTTCCTAAAATGTAATTTTTATTTTCTATTCGGTTAGATTGTATTTTAGGTAATTGCCTTGTATTTTATTTTTTGGTCGAATTATTTCCCTGTATATTCCGTGAATGTTGTAATAAATTAGAAAAATGATTTTTCATACGAATGAAAAAATAATTAAAATATTTCTATTTAATCAATTGGTGTTTTATTAATAAAATTAGGTTTGATTTTTCTTAATAAAAGTCACAATAAAATTATTTCCTAAAAATTGGCATGTGAGAAACAAAGTTCTCAAATTAAATTCATTCCCCAATTTATGCATGTTACACCCAATGTCAGTCCTAAAATATTTCACGAGCACAGAATTAGGTAGAAAAATGGTTTTACATGTTAAAGAAAAAATAATAAACAAAACTGTATTTTTACCCAATAAATTAGTATTTTTAATAAAATAAATTTCGATTCTCCAGTAATAAAATTTAGAACAATAAAATTCATTTTCTCCAAATTAACCTTTGAGAACTAAAGTTCTCAAATCATTCTTCCAAATAAAAATCAGCATAATAAAATTCATTTTCTCCAAATTAACCTTTGAGAACCAAAGTTCTCAAACCATTCTTCCAAATAAAAAATCATTGCAATAATGTTCGTTTTCCCAAATTAACCTTTGAGAACCAAAGTTCTCAAACCCATCATCCAATTTTAATAAGAAAGTCACCTCAATAAAACCCATTTCCTAAAAATTTGCATGAGAGAACTAAAGTTCTCGCAATAATTAATTGCCCGATTTCATGTATGTTATTTTAATTCTAAGCGCCTATTTATTTTTCTATAAATATATTATGCAATTTCTCCTACGTGAATGTGTGATTTACTTTAATTACAAAATATCGCTTGAGAAAAGGAATAGTATCATAAATTCAAAACGAATTTTCATATTCATTTGAGGTATAAATAAAAGTAGGGTTCTGAACCGCTCTGGTTTTGGCCCTACAAGGTATTTCCCGACTTTGTCGGGTGGTAACTCCTACCTTGTGGTGCCTAACTTGTACCCTTTAAGGTAAGCAAAAAGGGGTGGCCCTAGATTCCTTTAGCTTCCTTCTCATCTTTTGAGACTCGAGGAGTGAGGCCTAAGTTGAGTTTTCAGCTGCTTCATTTGATTAATCTTAAGAAAACAAAAGGGACATGAATAGTGGTGACTCCACTAGGGACACCATGAGACCATACTCCGAAAGTACCTCAACTTAATATAAAACTTCATATTCTGAATTTATGATGTTATTTCTTTTCAAAATTGCATTACATGTTAAAGCCTTAGAATAAGTTAGGCGTCCTTTTTTATACCCTGATGTCACTTTGAAGCATGAACCCAATTTCACTCGAATTAGAAAATTATCATAAGTGGCATCAAATCCAAGCCTCGTGTCTATAAGGTATATGAAATGGTGAACCGATCGGTCGTATGCTTATAATGAGATACACCCATCATGGAGGTACTATGCTTGGATGACCATAATTAGCTTAACCAAAATCTCAGCCCATGTAATGACCAATAGTACCTTCCCCTAAGCGCCTTGGTTAATGATGTATTATAGGTTATGTGGGCCAATATATGTGAAATGTGACTTAATTATCTCAAAATGTTGTTAAACCCATTAGGTCTTTCTAACTGGAATGGGCTAAACCCTGCATTTTGACTTAATTGAACATATCCAATGTATATGGGCCAAATATTTTACATGTGCTTTTTTATGAGAGAGAAATAATGTTCGGCTACCTATCATTCATTATTCGAACCTATTGGGTTCCCCAGTGTCCCATAGGTAAGCCCTCTTAAGAAAGTGCACTTTAACCTCATGTGTGGGAAAAAATAAGGTTAGAAGGTTTCTTTTCTGCTTGTGTTTGACTTTTTATTCACTAATGTGTATCTTTCTTATTTTTAGGTACATATATGTAATATTGTAAACCTATAGAAGCCTATCATGTATAGCCACGTAAGTTTACACATAGGTACATATACTTACATGCATAAGTAACCTTTTGTCCATACATCGCATATACCTCTATACTAAAGCCATGCATACATGCATCAACATATGTCAAATAGATTTTCATAGGTTTGCTTATTATCCATTAAGTATACATAGCCTTTTAAACATAGATACAACATATCTTGACATGCATCATATTAGTCCCTCATCGTGTTAGTCCATGCCTAGTAATGTCATCATAGCATACATCATCCATCATAAGAAATCATCCACATATGCATACACTTGGCATCCTATCATGTCACACACCTATCACACATGACCACTATTTTAGTACACATTGCATCCATTATATGTCACATCATATAGAAATATCTCTTATACATCTTTATTGATTGAATCGTGTATATATGCATTTCATAACACTGCATAATCCTTGACATCAATATGCATAAGTTGCCACGCATCTTCATTTCATGCATTTTAGGTATGCATCTATAGGTCATTCACTCCATTATGCAATAATCACTCATTTTGATAGAATGTCATTTTATCTGCACTAGTAGTATAATAACCATGCATTGCATTAATGATTTACACAATTACTATATATAATGCCATTTCATGTAGGAGTTGCATAGACATATCTTTAGCACTATTTACCCCTTACCCATTCATTTTATTCATGTATGCATTCATGTATGCATCAATTAGGCCCTTATACATATTTTGGCATTAGGTATATTATATGCCTCGTATTTCAAGTTACATTACATCTTAAAGGATTACACTGTACCACACTCATTTATTTCATGCTTATGCACTTAAAAAATCATCCACCATCCACACAAATTTACATTATAGTGGTCAATCATGCATACATATACATACATCAATAGCATATACATCATCATCATCTTTTACTCAATTAGGCGTGGACAGGCATCACACTTATTCATTACTTCTTGTGCACAACATGCATCACATAATAGTATAGATAAACATGTGATAAGAACTTATGCATCATAACACATGCATCCTTAGATTTACATTACCTCATGCATAATGTACATAAATAAAAGTTCTCTTTATCAAACACATACTTAAGCACATGTAGGAAATGCATCCATATATTTATGTATCATACTGCTTGGATTATTCATTATAAATGCATATGTTAGGAATCATGTTTCATGCAAATTCTTTGAGTGTTTGTCTTTTATAGATCATTCTTTTCTCATACTCACTATCCAACACACCACTCCTTCCCAAGCTAAAGAATCATCTCATTTTTGGCCCTAGACCCACCTCTACCCTTTATTATGGCTGATGATCAAGATGCCTTTGTTTCTCGAAAAGAAATAATCATTGCATTGGATCACTTTAAATAAGAAATGCTAGCAATTACCCCTATGGCATTGGCTAGGAATGCTCTCGAGGCCAAGAAAGGGGATCAAGATACTCCTCTCACACACAAAGAATTCTTTGAGGCTCTTATAGTTTTTAAGCAAGAGGTGTTACAAGCTATCAATCATGTCGTAACTGATGCAATACTTAATGCTCATTGTCTCAAGAGCCACGAAATGTAGAAGGAATATCTAAGTAAGAAAAGGTCCTGTATTATTATGCCTAGCTCCACTAATAGTCCAACAATCAATGATGAAAACCACTTCAACCTAATTAAACCCTTGTCATGGCATTTCAAGAGATTGGTACTAGAAGGAAAGCTACAACCACTCCCATTTTGACTAGCTAAAAGTCAAAACAAGCCAGGCCATCGCTTTGATCTCTTTTGTAAATATCACTAACATATAGGTCATCACATAGATGAATATTGGACTCATCATGGTGCTATTTAGGAGAACACTAAGAAAGAGTGAACCTCACCCATCAGTTTCTTGATCATGACAAAGTTTCAAGCCTATCCCCGAACCTTTCTTTTGTGCTTTTGAGAATGCTTTATGTTTAGGAACATATCTTAGAATTTAGAAACTTCACCTTTTATCTTTTCAATGAAATGTCCTTACTTTTATTTCCTTTGTATGATATTTTGACATGCGATGGCATGCATATTGATAATTATTATAGATGTGATGTTAATTCAATGATGACTAATTTGTTTAATCTTGGCATGTGTAACCATCTAAGATCACATTTCTTGTAACTCTTGATAAAGGATAAGAGAGATAAAAAAAAGGAAAAAAAAGAAAAAAAGGGGGAGTTTATCTTATGTAGAGCTACTAAATTAAGGGAATTTATGGGTTCAAAAGATTAAAAGAGAAGACAAGTAAACAAGCAGTGCCCATGGCATTAGGATTTCAATGCAATTAGCATTTTATCAAATCCAAGCCTAAAGGGTCCAAGAAATCTGACACCTTCTTCTTTTGTCACTCGTGATGTTTCATAATGCTACCTTGGATTGATTTCTAGTTAACCTTCATGGCTAAATAAACCCTGGGATTTGATTCATAATTAAGCTTATGGCATATATAAAGTCTACTAAAAATAGTTTATCATTTTTTTGAGCTAGACTCTTGATGTAAGTAATCAAAAATCATCACAAAAGGGGACTTGATTTGGTAATGCTAGCTTGACCTTAAAAAAAAATCTGAATCAGAAGTGGGCTCCCATTGAAAAATTTAGCTTCTCTAGACTGCACAGCGTCTAGACTAAAAATTGTTTTAGCTAAAATTAGAGGAAAAGGATTCAGCCTTTTCTTCAAATCATTGACCACAATGAATAGTTGATAGTCTCTAAAGTGTTCTTCAGCTAAAACTATTAGATATTTAGAGAAGAATATGAATAGATATGTGCCCGTGCAGAGGGATGGAATGTCTATATAGCTTTCAACATAGACCGACGTGCATTTAAAGAAATTGGCCCTCTCTGTGGGACCCATCTGGTAGCCAAGGATGGCAAAATGCCTAGTGCATCGATGGCTTCATACAGATAGTGGGGAACACAAGTTGGACAGTAAGGTGGTTTGTCAGAAGAATGAAACACACCCAAAATTGTAGCAAATTCCTAAGATAAGGGGCATAACTCTTGATGAGAGAATCGAAAGACATAGAATTATGAGTTCTAATATTGGGTTGCTGCCTTGAGAAAAGTCTGATCAAAACACACTCTTTGGAGAAATTTTAGCCTGTTATAGGGAGCTAAGGCGGAAGTTGCCCATGTAGAAAGGAAAGCAGGGTCTAATTTCTCTAATAACCCTTTATGAATATTACAAGTTCAAGGAACCTCTTTTCAATAATTAAGAAAAGATAAAAGTGAAGAGTCGTAAGCAAAAACTCATGCCAAGTTAAGTAATCTCTAGTTGCATCAAGGTTAGTAACCCCATTCACCAATAGGGTAGAAACCTTAAAAAAAGAAGAAAAAAAGAAAAGAAAAAAAAAGAAAGAAAGAGAGGAAGAAAGAAAAGTAAAATGAAAATAATGATCCTCGCTAGGTTGAAAGCCTTTTAAACGGCCTAGGCAAAAGTTAAAGGAATTGAGAGAAAATATTCAACCATGAAAACCCTAGTGGTAGGTTGATAACAAGAGTTTAGTGTAATAAGGTCCAAGATGTTTAAATGTTGAGATTAAGTAGACCAAGTTTAATTGTATTGAATATCTTTATGGTAATTATCTTTGTGCAAATGTGCTACCAAATAACAAGCTACATCATAACCCTTCTTTGCCCTATTACCTTACCTTATCATACCACCAACCTCATCAAATATGATTACCCTATGCTTCCTTCCTTTAAACAACCAACCTTTATGATGATCATAGAAGGGTGGATCTTTAATAGAAATAGGTTATGCTAGTGTGGGGGCATCAAAGTGTGAATTCCTTGTATATGGCTTTGCAAGAAAAGAAAAAAGCCTACTAAGGTGAAAACCTTCATTCAAAAAGGCACATTAGGCAAAAGTTAGGGCATACCTCGCTAATGTGAAATTCTCCTTTGGGAGTGCATTAGGCAAAAATTAGGGTAAAGAAAAGACAAAAAATAAAAATAACAATAATAATAATACCAAAAAAATAAGATTTCTGGCAATTTGTAATGAAGTGGGGGCATCACTAATCAATGATAAATATCGACCTCGATTCTTAGAAACCATAAAATCTTACACCACTCAGACAAGAACTTTAATTCACTTTCAAATGAAAATGGACACTTTCCCCAAAGACAACTAAAACCCAATTCTTTCCTATGATGAGCCTAAGGAAAGACTAATCTCAAAGAAAAGTTTTTTATGCTTGAAAATGCATTTGTAAGCACATTCACCAAGAGAGTTATAGTACATTCATCATTTGCATGACTTCGTTCATCAGATCAAATAGGCACATTTGACACATGCATCATTCATTCACCATCTAACATGAGGCACACATAAACATGTATTTTTCATCATCATCATTCATACATATAGACATTTGTGTTAGTTCATCCATATATGCATGAATATTTTATCTGCATTGGTTCATGCATTTACATTTTGCTCATGCTTTACTGTGTATATACCCTTTCATCCATGCATTAGACTCATGCATTTAGTTACAAAGGCTCATATTCAATGTTCATCATACATGATCACATATAAGTATTTACATCACACAAATATACATGTAGTCAAAAAAAAGAAGAAAAAAGAAGAAGAAAAAGAAAAAAGGAAAAAAAAGAAAAAAAAGAGGTTGAGTAAGCATCCCCATACATTAGTATCATGCCATACATTACTAGGATTATCTCATGTGCATTACAAACATGTTTACCTAGTATAAAGAACATATACATGCATATGCACTATATAAAAAAAAGAAAAGAAAAAAGAAAAAAAAAAGATTCATAGTTGCAAACATACATAGTCACACATGTATTAGGCTTGTACATACATGCATACATTTATAAGGCATATCATTCATTCATTCTTTGTAGAAGTAGGCATACCTATCCACATGCTCACCTTTC
>CANXYI010647503.1:0-10425 GCA_948208565.1 Hura crepitans
CTCACATGCCATCAATAGCAACCCAAAAACCATTCCATAAGCTATGTACACAATCTATACACTCACTTTCACAGCATGACACCTCTTAGCCAAATAAGGCCACCCACTAAAACTTCATAAGTTTCACTGCTTACACCTAAATTTCAATCATCATTCATGTTAATTATCTTAGAGATCATGCCATAAATACCTTAGCAAGCCATAAATACCACACACACACCTCTCGACCAAATAGGGAACTCAACCTTCTGTGTATTCTTTTCATCCAAAACCCATCCAAAACATTCATTCCATATACAATTAGCCTAATTATACATATCATCCATCAAATCACACTCTTAAACCACCTATTCTTCCAATTCCATACTAGTTTCCTAAGGTTCATTCATGGCAAATTAACCACACATTCTGTGAATGGCTTAAATTCACTTACCTCCTTTACCTCCCAATCCAAAGAGTTAAACTCCACTCTTGTAGCTTGAACGAAGTCACCAAATCTCACTTTATGCTCTGATTTCCATACATGCCACAAGCCCTTCAAAAATTCACCAAAATTCACACATACCTTGAAATTAAATTCCAATCACATAGGTACTCTTAGAATCATCAAATCCCCTAGGAAATAAATTAAAAAGGGCTAAAATACTTACACACAAGAAGTTGCCCTTTTAGTCATCTTTGAGGAACACCTTAAGCTATATTGAATTTCCTTTAGTTCTAGCCACTCCTATGGCCTCTAACACCTTCACAAATCAATTTCTAACATATTAAGATGATTTTTTAGTTGTAATAGACATAAGAAAAGCTTGTAAAAAGGGGATAAAAATGGTGAATTTTACTGGAAATGGCATAGATTGGAGCAAGAGGAAAGAATAAGGAGAATGGTGGAGGGTAAGTGGAAATGGCCAAGTGGCCACCCATGTGTCACTTTGGGCCTTTCATAGTGGTTAAGGTGGCTCAAGTGGGGTCTGCATGCCACCTAAATAACCAAAAAAAGCTTGATTTTGATAAAAACTTTAAGGAATTTTTCAAAATAACTCGAACCTCTAAAAATTATCATGTTTGATTTAAAAATTTTTAATTGGTCGTATTTATGGGCTAATAAAATTTCACAGCCAAATTCCACTAATAGGGTAGTTAACCAATAGCCTCAATTTTCATGCAAAACCCTAAAATTTTAAAAATTTACAAATGACCTTAGAATTCTAAAATTCTTCAACCAATGGGCTCAAGAGAATTTTTAACCTTTAGGGTGTGGCATTTTTAGGTCTGTCCAGGCACATCTTGGTTCATTCCCAGCCTGACTCCATTTAAGCCTACGACCCATTAGATTACAACCTAAAATAATTTATTGGTTTTGCTAAATCTTTAAATTAAGTTAATTTCATCACATTATGACCCCTCAAAGTTTCTTGACCAGTACCCTTAACCGGAGTCTCATGAAGGTGACCTAGCACTTTAAGAACACTTTTCAACCTCAGTGGTACTATTCATGAAGCCTCAACTTATAGCGTTACAGTTGTGAAGAAAGGAGAAAAGTGCCATGCTATTAAAGAAAGAGGTATAATAAGGATTGGTGATATATCATGGATTTGTGAAGAGGAAAAGACTTTTGTAATCTCTATGAAATGCTCAAGAGGGGAAGTAATAATACATACATACATACATATATACACTCACTCACATACACACACTCTCTCATATATACGGTGATAGTTTAAGAATTTATGGGACAAATAAATGAGGACATAAGGTGGTTATTATATAACTTGAAAACTATAAATTTTTAGGGCCAAATTTTCTAAGAGGGGAAGAAATGTAATGCCTCAAATTTTTATTCTCGTGAATAGTATATCTCAATTGTTAATAGTATTTCTCAAGACATGGGTCGCATTGATGAAACTAGATCAAAGTGTTATACATAAACTAATTTTTGGCAAAATACCAAAGGATAATGAAGTCATTAAAAGGCTTAAAATCATAAATAAAGTTTTAATACTAGTAAAAAATGAAAAATAGGGTTAAACCATAATTACAACATTTTTTTATCAAATTTACTTGAAAGTCAAATATGCTGATGCCAAAATAATTAAAGGAGTATAAAAATATTGGAATTAGAATTTTTAGAGATCAAGAAATATTAATGTAAACAAAATGATGGTAAATGGCAATTAAATAATGAAAAATAAAAGATTTTTTTAGAAGGGATAATGGACTTATAGATTAGTTTGTGATCATTAAATTTTAGCACTTGGACTTAAATGTTATTATAGAAAATTTTGGGAGAAAAATCTAATTAAAAGATAATATTTTTATATGACATTAAATTTACACCATTAGATCAACTCACCTATTTTATCCTAACCATTCACTACTAAGTATATAAGTCCAAAACCATTAAAAAAATAATCTAAGGACTTCTTCTTTCATTTTACTATAGCCAACATTTTTGTCCCTCCCATGCTCTATTTTTGCTCTTTCCTCCTTCTTAAATCTCTATTTCTACATAGTTAAAATTTAATTAATGCTTTTACAGGATGTTATATGCATTACAAGTAGAAATGATGGAGTACATTAAATGGAATAATCAAGGAGAGTATGGGAATAAATAGAACCAAAAATCTATTATGAGGAAAATTATTAAGAAAGTAGAAGAATGAGGAGTATGATGATCAAGAAATGGAATTAGAGAGGAAAACAAGAGAAAAGAGCACTTCAAAGGGTATTTTGACTTACAATGAGGTATGTACTCATTTTAATGGTTTAGTACAATTTTTTTGAACATTTTATGGTGTGATTTAGCTGATTATCTTTGCTAGAATTCTTTATTAATTAATATGTCTATTAGATAATGCAAAGAAATAGTAATAAATAATGAAATGTAGATAAATAAGGTTGGGTAACTTGTTCAATGTTTTAGTTGTAGGGCTATATCTTCAATTATTGCACTTTTGAATGAAGTGAAATTAGGGCCAAATGAAAAATAAGAGATACAGTTAAAATTTTTGTGAAGAAATGATGTAAATATTTTTGGGAGGAACTCAATTGAAATTCATCACAAATTGACATTAAAAATCTAGAGGCTTGATATTTCAATATTAGAACTAGTTTGAGAAAAATTCATAACTAAAGTTATAAAAGTCGAAATAGGGCCAAAAATTTTATGAACGAAAGATTCTCAAATTCTATGTATAAGTTGCTCAAAAAGTAGCTTTAAAATAAAAAACAAGTTTTAGAAACTGATAGGTGTTTAAATGACTATTCTTTAGTAATTTTCTTATAACTTTCTCTAGAGAACGTAAAATAAGTTACTTATTATCCCAAATTAAATATAAGTCAAAGAGGAAGAAATTAGAAAAAGATTCCTTAGCCAAAAGAGCTTTCAACTAAGTCAAAAAAATTGAATACTAAATAGAGTCCAGTGAGTTATCATAGAAAGTGAATAGTGAAACTTGACTTTTTAATAGAGTATAAAACTATTTTTGTATTTTACATTTTATTGGTCCAAATGAAGTGATTCTAAAGCAATGGTAAAATAGACTTACAAAGATAAAAGCTTATAAAGAACAGAGATCTAAATTATGCCATTTAAATAGTTGAACATAAGGAGAAATTTAAAATACCAATAGTATGTGTAATATCAATGTTGTTATACTCTAGCAGTCTTTGTTATTTTAGAATGTCAATAAATATTAATTCAAAAAAATAGCTAGTTGTTTTCATTAATTTGCTATTTTATTAATCTATTAATGAAAACATTAAAACATGTAGCTATTCTAGTAATGTATAAAATTTAAATATTTCTAATAGTATACGAGTTATATAAATGATTAAGATGAGAAGTAAATGTAAAATATATATTAAAGCATTATGTCTTCTATTTGTTATACAAACTTCTTAATGTTGATGCAAGTAAAAGAATTTAAAAAATGTAAATAAATGTAATAGGAAAAAGGAAAAAAGAAAAAAGATAAATGAGGTTAAAATTTTAATTTTAAATAATATTATTTGTAAAGGTCATATGTGTACATGTATATGCCTAATTGTGATAGAAAAGAATTGGGTATAACATCTATATACAATAATTATTTATTTTAGATTAAATGTGAATGTTTAAATATATGAACATTAATGCATTTAAATTATTAATTTGACTATCAAGTATATGTACATTAGAAATGTGACTAGATGAATGTATATGCATGAAAATGATTCGTGAGTGATATGTATAGATGATAAGGCATAATGCATTATTCAAATAATGAAAGTATAGGTATATTGTTTTTAAAAATGAATGAATTATTATATAGCTTGCAATAAATGGTATGTGTGAAGAGTAATGTGAGTACTTCCTAAAGTCAAAGAATATGCGAGAACATCTCTTGGAAAACTGCTTAATGTGTTAAAATAATTAATTAGTTAATAATTGATAAGTATGATATGGTGATGTGTAACCCAAAATATTATTAGTGAATTAAAGAAACTTAAGATTAAATTTTGATATAGGCCCAAGATAGAGTAAATTAAAGGCCATGGCCTTTAATGTAATTAATAAGAAAAAATTAACCACTTACGTATAATGAAATGATGAATAAACTATAATTATATATTTAATAGATAACAAGACAAAGTTAGGGTAGAAATGTTTATATAATTGAATACCATAGTGTAAAGAAATTGGAGTTAAAATGTAATTTAATAAAGTAAAGGTACTTAATTATAGTTATGCATGTATGGTATATAATTTATAAAATAAAAGAAATGCAAAGAAAATAGTTATAACATAAATATGTTGTGGCTGAATTATGACATAATAGAAATGGTAAGAATTTCTTATAAATGTGATTACACACGTGCATGCACATGTTCACAAACACACAAACACACACACACACATGTAGGTATGTATATATGTATCTTGGAATAAGATATATATTAAATTAATTGAATCACATGTGTCGTATGAAATATTTATGAAATTTAAAAAAGTTGAAACGTAATATAATTAAAGATAATTATTAAATACCCATATGAATATAGACAAATATTATTTGAATAGGTTTACTAGTCGACTAGGGATAATGAATTTTTAGTAGCATATATGAATAAATAAAGAATAGGAATATAAAGTTATTAAGATTTAAATAAAAGACATAAAAATCATGAACGATAAATATTAAAATAAACTAATATGTTTAATTTTAAAGTGGTATGTTAAGATAGATTTTAAGTAATAGATATATGATTAATTTTGCTCCATTAATTTGGTTAATATATTGTAAATACTTTGTTACCCATGTTCTTTAACGCCCCAGTTTTATTTTGATGCATAAGTTGAATCTTAGTTTGACCAAGTGAGAAGAAAATAGTTTCGCAGTAGAGAAAAAGGTTGAGCAAAAGTTAAAGTTGATTTTTTGGTATAAATGAAGATTTTAATAATTTAAGTATTGCATATTGATATCTTTATACATCTTGTGTACATTATTTATGTTTGTTCATATATGTTACTCATGTAAATAAGTAATAGCTAATGAGTACATATAATAAGTTATTTAAACCCTTGTAGATTATAATTATATTATTTATGAGTCATCGATTTTCACAAGTTTTAATGTTGTTTAGTTAACAAAGCTTTACATTTTTATTTATTTGAGATGTCATATGTAGTGACCCAAAAATTCATCTTTTATGAATAGTGTTTTTGAGACCCGAGAAGCATTGAAGTTATTGGATGAAAGTATTAGTAAAAAAATAATCTTGGGAAAAGTTTGAAATCAATCAGAAGTCATTTGATTGATTAAAAATGTTAAGAAAGTTTTTATGGTAGTGTGTTGTAAATAGTGACCAAGGCAAAGCTGAATCGTAAATTACTTTCAAAGTTGTTTAAAAAAATTCTTGAACTTATATGACTTGATACTAAAAATTCCAACGAGTCTATTGGCGATGGAATCAAAATTTTTGGATGTCAGAAAGTATTTTATTTGAATATCAGGAAGCATAAAAATAACATTTTAGTTCAATTTCTTTCATTTTTCGAGCTCTGATTTTTAGAGTAAGTAAGCCTATAATTAATTTAATTTTGAGTGTAAAATAATAATGAAGAGGGCCAAAATGGGGAGAAAAAAATTAAAGAATGCATTAAAAACTAATTTTTTAATTAATATATATATATAGTCAAAATTACTTAAATTTGGTCAAACTATCAAAAACTTCTCCTCCCTCTTTCGTCTCTCTCCACCATCGGCCACTAAGGAGAATTCTCTCCATTTTTATGCCATCAAAGCTCTACATTTGACTAAAAATACACCCTCCCTAAGGCCTTCAAATGCAGTTTTAAGTGAATTCACATAAGGAAATTGCAAAAAAAAAAAAAGGTTGTATGAATAGTGCCACTTTTTTATTTGGGTAAGAATTTCAAAAAAAGTTAATATTTTTCCCTTAATCTGTAGCTACCCAAGAGTCCAAAAGTGTTGTCATTTGTAATTTTTGGATATGGTATGAATTTATACAAATTTCTCTAAATCAAGTTTATAATGGGCAGTTATTGAATTAGAGAGCACTCATGATAAAGGCAAAATAAAGGTTTAGTCGTGTTTTGTGGAGTATTTTGATCATGCTAGGTATATGAAATTAACCTTATTATTGCATTTATTTCATGGTGTAATGTATACATAATGTATGCAAATATGTACATATGGGTATAAATGAATATTTGTTATGTAAATGAAAATTAACTTGTATATGGAGGTTATGGGATATAATAGGTTAGGACTATAAGATGTATGATGGAAGAAATTGTGTTATGATTGGGTGTGCATATATGGCCAAAAGGCCTTTTATGTCTAAAGGTGGATGAATTGTGTTGTATAGGTATAATTGTCATTTTAACGATGATTATAGAGTAAAATGATATATTAATGCATGATGTATGAGGAAAGAAATGTCATTGAGGTGTGAGAAGATAAGATGGCCGAATGGCTTTTTGTGTGAAAATGTGTGTTGTGATTAATATGTGTAAATTAACATATAATGGTAGCTAATAATGGATTACAAATATTTATAAATATGTGAATAATGAGATGGTGTAATAAGTATAATATCTACATATATGAGTTGACAAAGTTGTAAACAAAGTCTATGTGCATGTAATACATGATTTTGAGTATCACATGAGTTGTATGTGGTTATGAAATTATTAATATTAAGAGAGAAAGTTAACGTGTGATGAAAATGTGACTTGGAATTTTACTTAGAATGTAAGTGTGTGAATAATGTTAGTGACCAAATAGCCTATTTTCTTTTAATGAATGAACATGCATAAAAAGGAATATGGAATGATAACATTTGCTCGTAAGTGAGAAATGAATATTTTGATGCAAAAATGTGCACGTAAGCATGTCATGATATATGTGAGTGATTAAGTCATATGAAATTATGCTTAATCAACTAGAGAAGGGAAAGTGATATAAGAGTCATGATAAATCAAATGATGTTGATAACTGAGAATAAAATGAGAAATCAAATGCATGATTGAGAAAATAATAAAAATAAAAATAGCTAGTAAGAGTAACAACCTAGTGATGGATAGGTTGACTTGTTAATAGGGATAGATAGCAACTGCTAGGCACTTTGGTGCTTGATGTTTGTTATAGGTCCATTCATAGTCTGGTCCAGAACCTATGTTTGATGATTTTGGTTTTTTACATGAGTACATCTACTATTTAGGTCCTATGAGCCCACTGTATGGGTCTATGCTAGTGTTGCAATCGTTAAAGTCCAAAATGTGAACCATTGCACATGATAATCCCATTATGCATTGGTTTTATGTTCTCATTAATATAGGCATTATAAAAATAATCTTATACATTTAATTGAGGTACAGTTACTCTTTTACACTTGCCAAGCAATTTAAGTCATGTGAATGATTAATATGTTTAAAAATATAACAATTGTATTATTTTCCCCCATAGATAGTATGTATATATGACATTAAGTGATTGTATATCATGAAGCTAATTGATCTTATTAATTTCATCATATTAAAAGGTGCACATACATGCTATGAACTATATTAAATTTATCATAATTATGAGTGATGCCAATATACATTATTAGTATAGATATGCATATATGACTACATACAATAGTTATTTTGAATAACCATTAAGCAATTTACTTAGCGCATTGTTTTGTTTGTGATGCATAAGTAAGGAGAACAATTTAGCCCAAGCCTTGAGACATCTAGAAAAGCAAGAAAAGAATATTTCTTTTAGTATATTTTTAAATGTAATTAAGTTATGAAATGTATATATTATAATAAATGCACTCTTATGTTCGATTTATTTAGTTTTAGGCCTAAGCCATAGTGTGTCATATTTTGTAAATTGTAAATGGATCTGTAACTATATTTTAAAATGCTTTTAATTGAAGTAATGCATGACTAACATATCTTTTTGAGGTTGAGACTGTGTGATATTGTGATGATTTTTGTAGAGATCAAAAGGATCACATAGATGTAAAAAATGTATGAAAAAAATTATAGAAGTGTTTTTCTTGCTTAAAGGTTACTATTCAAAATTTTGGATCGTGCTCGGTAAAGCTATTATACTATCAAAATTTTGCCACGACGATTCCAAATTTTGAATATGTAACTTAGTTTTAAAATGTTTTTTGAAACCAAAATTTGTATATGTTATTCTTACTTGATAAGATGTTTTAAAGATCATTGATTAATAAGTTGAGGTCGGATAACTTGTTATGTGTGCATACCTTAGTTAGGTACGATGAACAACTAGCAACCAGATCGAGTAAAAGGTGTCACATTTAGTGGTACCAAAGCTTTGATTTAGGCATTCTAAGGTAATATAAGAGTGTTATAGAAGTTAAATCTCTACAGAGCATAATTTAATGGTACAAAGGCTTATCAATTTTTCTTATACCTATAGTTGGGATGAGTGCTCCATAAGAAGAAAAAGACCTTTATGTTTATGGGATAAAAGTTTGATAGAATGGCATCTATATATTAGAGTACTGCTAGACAGGCATCATCAGTAGCTTAAGGTCCGCTAGCCTTTATATAATATTTGCTGCATCTATTGACATAGGCTACAATGGCTACTCCACCACTAGCACCACTATAGTAGGAACTTCCTTTGGCTCTCCAAAAGACCTACTTGGAAAGTGTCAAGAGAATATGAGCCGAAGATTTCAAGGGAAAGGGTGAGTTAGATCTTGAGATAGCTGAGTATTGGCTAGATTACTTCGATCTTAGTTCAACCAATTTTTGGGAAGGATTTCATCATTTATTATGATGCTTCACATAATGGGTTAGGGTGTGTTTTGATGCAAGAGGGCAAGATGGTTGCTTATGCTTCTAGATTGTTAAAGCCACATTAGAAGAACTACCCCACTCATGATTTGGAGCTAGCAGTAATAGTTTTTGCATTGAAGATATGGAAACATTATCGTTATAATGAGAAATGTTACATATACACGAATCACAAGAGTTTGAAGTATCTTCTAACATAGAAGGAGTTGAACTTGAGATAGGGGTGATGGATGGAGCTAGCAAAAGATTATGATTGTATGATTGATTATCATCTTAGAAAAGCAAATGTAGTGGCTTATGCTTTAAGCAAAAAACTCCTGGCAACCATGAAAGCCTTGAATGGTAGGCTTCAGCTTATATCTGGTAATGTTTTGTTGGTAGAGATGCATTTTAAGCCAAGTTTATTACAGTAAGTTAAAGATGGTTAAATGGATGATTATAGCTTGTTAAGTGTGATAAGTGCTATCTAAGAGGGGAAGCCCATTAAGTGTGACATGAAGAGTAGTGGTTCTCTATATTATGATGGCATAATCTATGTTTTAGACATTAAAGAATTGAAGAAGAAGATTTTAGATGAGGTTCATAATACTCCTTATGCTATGCATTCTAGTAGCACGAAAATGTATCAGGATTTGAAGTTGTCATATTAGTGGTCTAGTATGAAGAGAGATGTGTCAGAATACAAGACTATTTGTCTCACTTGTCAACAGGTGATGGTAAGACATCAAGTTCCTTCTAGTTTATTACATCCTATAATAATTCTAAAATAAAAATGGCATAGAGTCACCATAGACTTTATAGTTGGGTTGCCTATGACAAGAAACAAGCATGATTCAGTATTGGTTGTAGTGGATTATCTTATCAAGATAGCTCATTTTAGAAGCCTACAAAATTGTATACAGATGAGACAGTCAGGCTGTATGGAGTGCCATCTTCAATTATATTAGATCAGAACCCATAATTTACTTTAGGGTTTTGGAAGAAACTTTATAATACCTTGGGTTGATTGAGTTTCAGCATGACATTTCATCTATAGAATGATAGAAAGTCAAAAAGAGTCATTCAGGTAATCTTGTGATACTTAAGTGTTTATATAT
>CANXYI010647636.1:0-13775 GCA_948208565.1 Hura crepitans
AGACCTACCTTTTGATGACTTTGTGCTATGCTTGAGAGTTTATCTCTGGCTATCATTATAGGTCAAAGATGAAGTGTCTACAGTACCAATTGATGTATAAATTTAAACCCAACCAGGATAGAGATTGAATTTACCCTTGTATGGGAGCGATAAGGTTAGAAAGACACTTTTGTTGTGATATATTCCTCATGTATACATATAGACTTAGGTTAAAACTATTTTTTAGAACATGATACAATTACCATAGGCTTTTAACCTACTTGGACTAGGAATAGAGGTAGACAATTGGAAATAAAAACACCCCAGCTATCATGTCAATCAATGAAGAATTAAAGTAATTGCTCAAATAATTGCTTAAGGCACACACCAAGGCATTGGATAAAAAGATTAACACTCAGTTGAATGCCATTAAAACTAGCTTAGGTATAAGTAAGGGTGGAGCTAGTAAAGATAAAAGGAAAAGGACTTAAAAGGGTAATGATAACTTCAATGACATAAAAGATTGTGAATGAAAAGAAAGAAAGAGAGGTAAGGTTACAAAATAAAAGGCACTATAGAAGTTAGAAATCAGATAAATGAACTAGGAAAGCTAGTTTAAGGTCATAAGGACACTACATTAGAAAATCCAAGATCCTTTGCTATATTTGATGAAGCTAGATTTCCAAGCAAGTTTAGCATACTTGAACTACCAAAATTTAATAAAAAAAGAGATTCTAGAATGTATATAAGGCAATACACCACTATAATAAGAACTATAGGTTTTAGTGAAAAAGAAATTACAAATTTGTTTACTTTATCATTAGAAGGTGCACTTGTAATGTGGTTCCACAAGTTAGATGAGATAACCACCTAAAATTGGACTAAGTTGGTTAGAGCATTCACTGGATGACATGCTTTTAATACTAACATAGAAATTTCACTACATGATTTTGAGCTTACAAAGCAAAAATGGATGAAACCTTTTTAGATTTCCTATTGAAATGGAGAAATAAAGTAGCCTAAATGGAAATCCTACCCTTGGAAAATAAACAAGTAAGGATCATGGTAGAAAATGCTCTTCCCTATATCTCAATGAGCTATAATATCTTCCTTTGAACATCTTTTCAAAAGTGTATAATGCTAGTCTAATGGTCAAAGATGTAAAAGTAGAAAGAAATAAAATTAGAAAGGAAATTTAAGATTTAATTCCTCTAATAAAAAATTAGTGGATATACATGCTGTAAGAAATTGTAAGTTCTCATATTTAGGAAAACCATTTTTAAAGGTTTTGGAAAAGCTTAAAAAGAAAGGTCTAGACACACTGCATGATATTAGACCACCACAAAATCCATTACTAGCTAAATGGGATATAGATACCTATTGTAAATATCATCAAGGCAAGGGATAGAATATTGACAATTACATTTGCTTGTGCCATGTTATCTAAGATCTACTAAATAATAAGATCTTACTAGATCCAAGTAAAAATTCCCCTAGCATAAAGAATAATCCCTTACCTAACCACAATAAAGCACCATCTTCTCAAAGCATCCTAGTCATTGGCATTAGTTTGATTAAGGAATTTGTACTAGATGTATTCATTGAAACAAAGACAAGTCAAGTAGATACTTTACAACTCAACATCTTGGATAGTGATAAAGAAAGAGGAAAGACCAATTTTTAGGAAGAAATAAGTGACGATGAACCCATTGATATAAATGGCATCACTAGAAGTGGGAAGCTTTATAGCAAAAAAGATAAAAAAAATGTAAGGAAAGAAAGCCTTACACCAAAAGAAGAAGAGAAAGTTGGAATCCTAAAACAACTTAAAAGACTCCAACACATGCAAGTACATGGCACCTCTTGATAACATCAAGGAAGCATAGGGAAGCTTTAGTAAAGGCTTTAAACTCTATGAGTACAACAACTACTACAACACCTAAAGAGGTAGTTAATTCTATAGTGAACAACACTATAGGCTTTATCTCATTCTCTGGTAAAAACTTCCTAATTGAAGGAAGGGAAAACAACATGCCTTTATACATCTAAACCAAAGTTATAAGAAAATGTATGACATATGCCATGATAGTTGATGGATCTACTATAAATTTAATACCATATAAACTCATAAAAGTCCTTGATTTGAAGAAAGAAGATTCAAATGTATCTGACATGGTAATTTGAGACTATATTAACACTAAATAATACACAAAAGGAGTTCTTACTACCATGGTAAAGGTAGGGCCAATTGAAAGTGAAGTTACCTTCACCATCCTTAATATACTAATAACATTTGCACTGCTTTTATAATGCCCTTGGTTCCATAAACTCGAAAAAGTCCCATCTACCTTTCACCAAATGATGAAGGTCTAAATGAACATCGAGATAGTAGAGATAAAAGCTTTTACAGTAAGGGATACTATCGCAAGCTTAAACTGAGAACAATCTCCACCAAGCAGTTATGATATATAAAGATGAAATGTATCCTTATGTATCGAGCATTATAAGGAAATATGGCTTCTTTCTAAGGATGAGCTTACGTAAAAATGGAAAAAGAATCCCTAACTTCCCAAATTTCAAAAGACAAGCCAATAGAAAAGGGTTAGGATACCAAGAGACAAAAAACCTGCCTAAGTAAGGGAACAAGTTAAATGACTTTTTCATCGAAAATAATCCTTATACTGACTTACCTGTACTTATACAAATTAATGGCATATTCAAACCCAATTTCAAAATTTTTACAAATTAAATAGCTAATTAAAGGAACAAAAAAGCAAAGCCAAGAGACAATGAAAAGGAGATCTTGAAGGTAGAGCACTTAACTAGCAAATACCACAAAAATGAAAAGATTATAACTCTTAAAGTGATAACAACCATATAGGAATTTGTTCAAGAATTTATAGAAAATAAATTAGATGATGTAGTTAGGAATGCCTTAGAAAACTTCCTTTTAGCCTTAGATTATTTTGATGATAATTCATTGAATAAAGTTTCTTCTAATTTTTCTTACTTGTTTGACATCTTACCTGATGGCACTACATATCATAATAATTCTCTAATAAGCATATTTAATATTACTCTATCCATATAATAGAATTCAACTTAGAGGATTAACAAAATCCCAAAATCATATTACTTGTGCATGATTTAACTCTCATAAAGAGGAAATCCATAGAAGAAACCTTAAACAAACATGAGAAGGTGTTTCCTTTGTCATATGATGACATGCTTGGAATAGATCAAGGCATGGCTGGACACTATATCCCTACTTATCCTAATGTTAAACATGTCAAAAGCTCTAAAGAATGAGACCAAAATGGGCTAGTGAAATCAAGGACGAAGTAAAAAGGCAAATAAAGGCTAAATTTTTAGATATAGTGGAATTCCCCACTTAGGTAGCCAACATAATGGCAGTACCTAAAAAGGATGGTCGAGTAAGAATGTAAGTGGATTATCATGATTTGAATAAAGCCTACCTTAAAGACGACTTCCCACTCCCACATATTGATGTACTTATAGATAATACCACTTTACATGCCATATATTCCTTAATCGATGGTTTCTCAAGGTATAACTAAATCCTTATGGCAATCATAAATAACATAAAAACTATCTTCATCACCAAATGAGGGGTGTATTGATATAGAGTCATACCATTTGGACTAAAAAACATAGGCGCTACGTATCAACATATGGCCACCATTCTATTACATGATATGATGTATAAAGAAGTAGAGATATATGTGGATGTTATGATAGTGAAATCCAAAACTAGAGAACGACACGTAAAAACCTTGGAAAAATTCCTAGATAGAGTGGGATAATACAACTTAAGGCTTAATTCAAAGAAATGTGTATTTAGGTTTACATCTAGCAAACTTATAGGATATGTAGTATGTAACGACTTGAAAATCTCGACTTTTATGAATAGTACTTTTTCGAGATGAATAGTATTCTCAAGACTCAAGATATATGAAGCTACCGGATGGAAGTATTGATTATAAAATAATTTTAGCCAAAGTTTGAAATTAATCAAAAGTCATTTGGTTGATTAAAAATGCTAAAAAAGTTTTATAGTAGTGTCTTGTGAATAGTGACAAAGGCAAAGCTGAATTGTAAAATATTTTAAAAGTTGCTCAAAAAATTTTGGGATTTATACAACTTGATACTTAAAAATTCTAACGAGCCTATTGGCACTGGAATTGGAATTTTTGGAGATCAAAAAGTATTTTTATTAAAATCGGGTAACCTTAAAAACTGTGTTTTTAATTAGTTCTTTGCATCTTTTGAGCATGGATTTTTAGAGTTTTTTTAGGCTTGAATTATGGATTATTATGGGCCTCTCAAATTTTAGAAATAGGGTAAGAGAAACTAAAAAAAAAGGTCAAACTACTAGTTAAAGGAGGAATAGTGCTCCATCCTCCTCCAACTAGTAGCTAACGCCCAAGAGGAAGGAAGAAGCCATTTTTCTTCCTTCCAAGCTTGGTTTCTATCAATTGAGCCCTATTTCAAAGCCTCTACAACCTTAAGAAGCTGATTCCACCTTAATTTGTGTGAAAAATTCAAGTGATTGGTTCAATTTTTTTGCCTTGATGAACAGTAATCTAAAAATTTTTGGGTAAGTTTTTTTGAATTTTGACATTTTTTTTCATAATCCTTGGATTCCCAAAAGTTATTTTATGTGGTTGTTTTTAAATTTTAATGCTTGTATGAGTTATTTTGAATTTTTACGTAATGAATCTGGAATGAGTAGTTGAGAAAGTGGACCAAACCCAAGATAAGGGCAAGAACAAGGTGTGAGTTTACCTCAAAAGTGCATTTTAACTCTCTTGATATGCGTAATCAAAATAATTTGCATGATGTTGATTATGTTTTGAATTTTCCATATTATGCCTAAATGTAATAAATGCAATTATTATGCATTAATGCTTAATAAATGTAATTAATGAGTATTTAATGATGTTGATGAAGTGAATGTATGTATGAAATTAATGATGATGAGATTATGATGATAAAAATGATATAGGTTGAATTTTGAGTTAATGCGATTGTGTATATATGTAATTAGCATGTTAATTGTGATATGTGTAAGCATACGATGTTAAATGGTTATGTAAATATATTTTGATGATGATTTATATGTGTGTGTGTGTTAAGTGCCTTAGAGGACCTCATGGCTAAAATAGCCATGTGAGTGTATGTGAGTGAATATTGGTTTATATTGGCACAAAGATGTATGTATGCATTCTACTTGTATAATGTGTGAGAGAATTGACTATAATTGATGTTGGATATTATGGACATGGAGAATGATAATTGAATAAGATAATGTAAATGGTAGTAAAAAGAATAAGTAAGTGTATGGTTGTGATATGGGCATGGCCAAATAGCTATGAATATATAATATTGCCTTTGAGACGTATTAAGTGTATGACATAATATTGAAAACATGAAATAATTGATAATATGTTCTTTAAACTTTAATATGCTCATGATTATGTTATTATGACATGAAACAAGTTTTGTGTGCTTTATTACATTTTTAGTGCACTTTTAGCATGTCTATGATGTAAATGATTTGTAAGAGTTACTAATATCTTTAGTAGCATGATCATGGTATCTATAAAGTGCATATGTTGAGATAAGAATTGCTAATGTGTGTTGATAATGTATTTATCTAAATTGAAATATCGGTGCATAAGCTTATATGCTATATACTTACGTCGATGATTATAAAGTAATGTTAATGTGTAACGCATCTAATATGGAAAAATCATGATATAATGTGTATGGACATAAGCATGTAATGATCGTGCAATTGGTATTATAGTGAGCTATTGCATTGCATAATGATGTATTAAACATAAAATTAATGCTTTTCCATAGTTTAGTCATTTGTTGGATAAATTGATGTAATTAAAAGCAATATTAACCGATACTAATAAAGTGAAACTAAAAATAATTGGTTAGTAGCCCATGCAAGTAACAGCCTAGTTGGATAGGTTGACCAGTCAACTAAGAGTCATAATAGCTGCTAAGGCACTTCGGTGCCTCTGTAGCCTTCAGGTTGCAATGTATAAACCTTCTGGTTGTTTTGATTTTTCTGACCTACGAGTATGATATATTGATCTTCGAATCTTATTTTTGACCTCTGAGTCTGATACGTAATTATAATTTAACCTTATGTCTTAACTTATAAGTCTATGATTATTTTTAACCTTTGGGTCTAATGTGTGTGGGGCCTATGTGGTTTCGAGTACCTACGTGGTCCATTTATACTCTATTATCCACAGTGTCTTTGTTTTTTAAGTTTGGGCTAAGTAATTGAACTAATTAAACAATAAGCTTGTTTGCATAATTTGTGGCATGTTAAAAGAGACAAGATTACTATTATATTATTATTATTCTTATTATCACTATTAGGATAGTTGCTCAACTTATATGTTATGTTAGTATATGTATGCTTGATATACAGATTGTTGCACATTTTATGAAGCAATTCATCTTTATTATTTACATGTTAATGAATGAAGCATTTTGTGGCATTTTACTCAAGTTATTTTGATTACACCACTAAGTTGTTGCTTAGCACATCATTGAAAAAAAGCCTCGAATTGTCAAGTTATTAAGAGAGAAAGAATTCCTTTGGTATATTTTGTACTATGAATTATAGACTTTATAATGTATAAAATAAGAAGTGCTCATATGATGTATTTTGGTTAAGATGGGCCTAAACTGTAATAATTTTTGGATTTTTAATTTGTGTAACTATTTTAAAGTATGTATAAATCTAAAATGCTATATGATATCCCTTCCTGAGGTTAAGATATTATGATTGTAATGTGTGTGTTTTGGAGTGGTCAGAAGGATCACAAAGTTAGAGAAATTATTAATAAATGTTTTAAAAGTGTATTTTGATTTGTAGGTTACTATTTAAAATTTGGAATAGTGCTTGATATAGCCATTATGCTGCCAAAATTTTGGCACGAGAATTCTCAAATTGAATTAGTAACTCAATTTTTGAAAACTCATAACTTTATCTGATAATCACGATTTATGAAATTGTTTTTAACATATATAGGTATGTCGAGATCAGATAACATGTTATGTGTGCACTCCTTAGTCATGTTTAGTGACCAAACTAACTAAGAGATGTTGCATAGTAAGCTGTCATGCATAGAAATAGACCTAGAAAAAATCAAAGCCATATAAGATATGGCTACCCCTACAATAGAGATGGAAATAAAAGGATTGTTAGGAAAACTCCAATACATCTCAAGGTTTATTGCTAAGCTCACCTCTATGTGCAAACCAATTTACAAATTGTTGAGAAAGAATCAATGTTGTTTTTTTTAGATATACATAGTGGAATTTAAAATTTTTTGAGAAAACCAGATGATAATAATGGATATAAAAGATTTAAATTTTGTTATTAATAGATAAATTAACAATGTTTAGATTATTTACTATTATTAACTTGTACCAAATTCAACTACTCTTCTCAATGGGTAGTCACAAACCATAGTGACCCTCTTTGGGAATGCCTCTAAGGTATCCACACAAGAAGTTTAGGGAGAAAGGCTATGTGAATTATCAGGCGCTGGTAGACAATTCACACGGATGAAAGAAAAAGGAAAAATGTGTAGGAGAGTTGTGGTGCTTTTGTTTTCTGTATGAAATAAAAGGGGTTTAGAGGCTGATTTTTAAATGTCTATTAATAATAAAATAGACCATTTCTAGGTTGGATTTCAACATTTAAAATCTAACCTAGACTAGCTTAAAGGAGCTATACAAAATAGGCTCCTCAGGCTTTACATGCATGGCCTAGTAATAGGTCTACGTGCATATTACATAAGGCCTGAGTGTGCTAACCTTATATTGCTCACCCAAGCTCCATAACTAACCATCAATTGGTTTAATTTAAGACCTTTTGACTCTTAAAATGTCCATAAGAATCAGACCTAAAAAGCACTACCATTTGGGCTCAACAAGGCCTAATTTTTAACAACCCTAATTTATGGACTTTCACACTATAAGTGGGCTTCAAGCAAAAATTGCTTGTTCTTTCTTTTTTAATTATCTTTTAATGATATCTCATGTTAGTAAACCATTCAAACACTTTAAATCTCCTATTACTTCTTTATACCTATGACTATATGGGTTTTCGAAACATGTTGACTGTACACAGTGAATTAGAGTCCTACTCTAACTGGCACTCTTGTGGTCAAATCTAATTGGGCCCATAATTAATTCCCAATTAATAATTTTACTTACACATAAGTCTCAAGCAATGTCTAGCCACAAGTTAAAACTACCCAAGTGTCATAAATGTCAAGTATTTTAACTTAACCCTTTTATATCCAGTTATAATACAATTCATCTTTTCACCATACTTTATCTCATTTAAGTTTGAGCATGGATATGTGTCAACTCAATGTTTAATTAAGTATTTTAATTATGCCCTAAACATGTTAGTTCTAATATTCAAGTCTTTATTCCCAAAATGCCCTTGTGAATCTAATTCACACTTGCATTTCACTTTGGCCAAAAATTCCCAAATAAAGTCATACTAAAACAATGAGATAAACTCCCCATTATAATTTAGGGTGGTGAATCCTCTATTGATCACTCAACTATCTTTAAGTATCTCGACCTATACATAATCACCTAACTATGTGTACATCATGGCAATGTAAAAGCATTGGATTTAAAGTATAGTTTTCAATACCTAAGATAATCTTGATGATTTCAAGTTAAAAGATAGATGCACAACTGATATGATGAGATTATTTCACTAACATAGATTATATATCCATGTGATCATCTCATGTTAGGCCTCTAATGGACTTATTTCTCAAACAACCATACACAAGTTATCTCTAAGCATCACCATGCTTTCAGCTTATGAGAACTACTATTTGACTAGGTTAAAGAGTATAATATACACTAATCTATCTATGTTAACAATGACCCATCTTGTTAATACTATAACAAGGGATAGTTTTGGTATTTCACATTTGTATTCAATAAGAACCTCACTTCATGAACACTGCACAATTTCTTTTGCACTGTCAAAGAATACTAACGACTTTATTACATAATTGAAGATCATATCAAATAAACAAATTATCATTAGCACTAATGTAATAAAGAATGCCTTTTATTATAAATAAATGTTTAATATGTATACAAAATATCCCTATTACGTGTGTGCTATAGGGCATGAACTAATAGTTTGCCACTCACTAAAGCTAATCACTAGTGTACCTAATACCCATATTATTTACATAAAGATCATATCTATTTTGTGATAGTGCCTTAGTGAGAGGATCAGTGATGTTTTGATCAATAGGGATTCTCTTTATCTTCACATCTTGCCTACCAACTCTCTCCTGAATGACATAGTAGTGCATGAGTATATGATTTGATCATTTATGAGATCATGGTTCTTTTTCATATGCAATTGTACCTTTATTATCACAATTCAGAGGTACTAAGTTAACAATAATTACTACCAATCCTAGTTCAGTAATGAACTTTTTGATCCATATTGCTTTTTTAGCTGTATTAAAGCTATAATGTACTCTACTTCAATAATCGAGTCTGTAATTCTATCCTATTTGGAACTCTTCCAACTAACTATACCTCTTATGAATAAGAACTCAAGGCCTAATTGGGATTCACAATTGTCTTTGAAAGTTGGCATCTAGATACCCAGTTAATTGCAAATCCCTTTTTCCATATACCAATAATACATCTTTAGTCCTTTTCAAGTACTTAAAGATATTCTTAGTAGCCACCCAACATTCCTCTTCATAAATGGATTAGAGTCTGCTTATGACACTCAGAGCAAATGGTATATTAGGTCTAGTACATAACATAGCATACATGATTAATCTTATGACATATGTATATGGGACCTTACTCATGTGTTCTCTCTCTTATTATGTTCTAGGACACATAAACTTAGAATAAACCTTCTCATAAGTCGCATGATTAAATCATTTCTTTAAAAGATCTAAGCTAAACCTTTTTAGCATCTTGTCAATTTATGTAGACTGTGAAAGACCTATCAACCTCTTAGATATATCTGTATGCATCCTTATCACCAAAATATAGGTTACTTCACGAAGGTCTTTCATGGAGAATCTCTTGGACATCTAAATTTTGACTAATTCAAAGATAAAGACATTATTTCCCATGAGCAATATGTCATGTACATAAAAAACTAAGAAAAAAATTGCACTCTATCTAACCTTCTTGTAAACACACTATTTATCAACATTTTATGGGAAACCAAACTCCTTGATTGTCTTATCAAATCAGATGTTTTAGCTCTTAGATTTTTCCTTCAGTCTATAAATGGATTTTTGAAGCTTGCATACATTCTAACTATTTATGGAAATAAATCCCTCAAGTTGTGTCATATACACCTCCTCTGATAGATTTCCACTAAATAAAGCTATCTTCACATCCATTTGCCAAATCTCATAATCATAATAAGCAGTAATAGTAAGAAGAATCTTAATGGATTTAAGCATGGCTACCAGTGAAAAGGTTTCATCAAAGTTAATTCCTTGCCTCTATTGATAACCCTTTGTAACCCATCTTGCTTTATAGGTAACAACCTTACTTTCCATGTCGATCTTCTTTTTAAGATCCATTTGTAACTAATGGATTTTATCCCTTTAGGTGCATCAACCAAAGTCCACACTTGATTGTCATACATGGAATCCATTTTAGATAGCATGGCTTTCAGCCACAATTCTAATTCTAAACTCTTTCAAACCTCTTCATAGCATAAAGGCTCATCCTCTTCTACTATGGTCACATTATTATTCTCATCTATAAGAAATCTATATCTCTCAGAAGTAGTAAAAACCCTAGTAGAATGTCTAAGAACTTGTGTCTCCATAGGTTCTACTATTACTATCATGCCCTAACTTTTGATCTAATTTTCATTAGGATAAAATTAGAATTAGAAAAAAAAATAGGTGAATCAAATAGACATATGAATCGATTAGAGTCAATTGGTGTGAATGACAAAAGGGTAAAAAGGGAAATATATGAGAAAACGAAGGTCAAAATTGGAAATGCATATTTGGTGGCCTAAAGATGAGAGGAACACACATAAAAGTGTGAAAGACATTAATATGGCATGTGGAGAGCATAAAAATATAGAAAGAATGGGGTTCAGGAAGTGGTCCCGATGAATAGTGACATTCGGGTCGAGAATAATACTTCTAGGGCCCAAGTGGATTCAACCTAAAAATATGGTAGTATAAATTGTGAGATGAGTTATGGTGAAATTTGAGAGGAATTTAAGGTCATATAAGAGGCTAAAAATCGAAAACAAAATTTAGATTACGGTCAAGTATGAATAGTAACCCTTCAGGCTGAACTAAAAATTCTCAAAAATGTGCTTAAAAAAATTCAAAACTTGCACATCCTGATACTAAAATAATTAGAGGAATATAAAAGTCACATTGCCATAATTTATTTATGAGTGAAACTATTAAAAATAAATTGTGGAAATTAAATAAAGTAAATGACAAAAATATGAGATAAGCATGACTTGATATTTTTATAAGGAGCAATTTTGCCCATTGGATCAAATAGTGACATATGAGATCTTGGCCATCCAAAATAAAATAATATAAATAAATATTAAAGAAATTATGAACACTTAGATTTGATTATGGCCATAAATGTGTGTGCTCTTAAATCCTAACCATTGGTGTACAAGTATATAAAGGCTTTTAATGTAAAATAATCACATAATTTTCAGCCACCTCCATATTTATTTCCCCTTCTTATAGCTAAAGTTCTCTCTTCATTGTCCCATAAAAATTTCTTTTGTTAATACACCATAAAACATCAAAATAATACATTGAATTTAAAGTTTTCTCCAAAAATATTCTACTAGCCCTCTAAAGATGTATGAAAGTGGATGACTTTAGGGGAAGAAAAGAAGGAGAACACAAGTATTTGAGGTCTCAAGTTGGTAAGTAATTCTCAAATTAAACAATTACATAAGTTATTTGAGGTTTATAAGTGAGAGTTTATGAATTTAAATTGAAATTGTGTGATTAATACAATTTTGGTGAATTTTTACATGAGGAAAACTCATATGGAAGTTGAAGAATTGAAGTATTAATAGTGGAAAAAGGGGATAGTAGAGTGATTGAAGAGAATTAGAGGTAATTATATGGATTGGATATTCATATAAGCCATATGTATTCATAATGCTATGAATTATGTTCTATTATTTTATATGAGTTAGTAATTTCCATATGATAGTTACTTAAGTGAAAGTGAAGGTTTAGGATTCCATATGATAGTTACTTAAGTGAAACTGAAGGTTTAAGACTACATTTGGACTTATAATTTAGTGTTAGAATGCTTGAAATATGTGAGAAATAGAGTGACAGCCCTAGAGTTCTCTTTAGGCCAAAATATATAAATAAATCATGTGAGAAGTGTTTGTGATGATTAATGGATATTATATGAAATTAACACAAGTATTTTAATGATGAGATATTTAATTATCATAAACCTAAACAATTGTATAAGTGAAATTGAGGAAAAGTTCAAACCCCTAAGTGATAGAATTAGGGTACGTAACATAAGTTATATGAGAAAGACATGAGAAATTAAAAATATTTGATACATGACATAACAATAGGCATGAGAATTTAAATGTTATATGGAATTAGTAGAATGGCTGAAGATTAAAGATGTAGAAATAGATATGTAAAATTAGTATATTCATATGCTAATTAATAAAAAGAAAAATAAATATATGAAAATGAATATTTGATTTAATAGAATAATATATGAAATATAAAGAATATTTATGTATATGTATATGTATATGAATATGTGGTCAAGTAAAGAAATATGTATATGAATATACATGTGTAACCAAATAAATAAATACATGTAATATCACAAGCAATGTGTATCAAAGAGTAAAGAATTCTATAACAAGATTAAGACAAAAGTGTAGTATATATACCTGATAAGAAACAAATATGTACATGAAAACATGTTATGAATATAAAGAAATTAATTGAGTTATGGCAAATGTAATTAAAAGGAGTAAATTGATACTTAGGTATTATTGCGAAAATGTTATGTGTAACTAAATGTAAAATTATTAAGCTAATACGAAATATAATGTGATAAGTAAATAGTTGAAGGATTAAAAGGTTTAATAAGAGAAAAATAAAACAAGAATTATAAAAGTAAATGAAAATAATCATGTAATTAGTTAATATGTTATAAATGTTCTAAAGAAAGTAAATATAATTATATATGTGTGTGTGTGTAATTAAATAAAAAATGGTTAATTATATAAGCATAAGAGAAGAATTGTGTATATGTAATTAAAAGAGGATTTTACTTAGAAATAAAAGTAAAGAGAAATAAAAATGAGTTGAATAAATCTTATATGAAGAAAAATTGGATTGAAATAGAGTATAGGGAAATTAGTGGATAAACTCTAAAATGAAATTAATTATATGGGCAAGATACGTGTGGATTAATCATGTAAGATAAAAATATACATAAGTACAATTGTTGCAAATTGATTTTTTTAATATTAAATTAAAAGAATGATGGGAATATACGGAAAAGGAAATTGAATTTTTAATAAAGAAAAACTTATAGAAAGTAAATATTTGCACATTATGAATAAAAAGAAATTCATAGAAGTAAATCATTAGTAGTATAAGAAAAAAATATATAGAATGAAAAAAAATAAAGGATATTGAAAAAGTATAGGGAATATTATG
>CANXYI010647718.1:0-11018 GCA_948208565.1 Hura crepitans
AAGAAATGTAACCCTTGAAAATTAAAGGACTATGAATAGTACTTTTGAGGATGTGAATAGTATTTCTCTAGACTCGAATGACACTAATGCAACTGAATGGAAGTATTAATGACAATATAATTTTGGGTAAATTTTGAAGTTAAAACAAAGTCATTTAGATAGTTGAAAATAATGGTTAAGATTTTACTGTAATGCCACATGAATAGTAACCTAATTTTAACTTAGTCGTAAAATATTTAGTTTTTGCTTAGAAAATTCTAAGATTGATACAACCTGATACTTAAATATTCCAAATAGTCCATTGTATTAGAATTGGAATTTTTAAATATAAGGAAGTATTTTTCTAAAAATCTGGTTAAGATTAAAATATTATTTTTAATTGGATTTTCTTAGTTTTTGAGTATAGGTTATTAGAGGCTTATGGGTCTTGGATTGTATGATTTTTAGGGCATAATAGAACTAAAAGAGGGTTTTAATTTATGGATTTTATAAGAACAAAAATGGATGACCATTGGATCTTATTAAACTGATATTGAACATTCAATCTAAAGACTATATAAATAGGTCAAAGTCTTAAAATTGTGGTTAATGTTTGAATAGTAAAAGGCCATATTCTTCCTCATTTCTTCAAAGAGGTTGACGATATCACCAAGAGAGCTCTCTTTTATTTTTATCCTCTAATCCTCTAATCAAACCACAATTTCTCACATCTAACCCTTAAATCTACACCTCTAAAGCCTTAACCCATATTTAATTGAAAGAATATCAAGTTAGAATACAAGATTTTGATGGATGAAAGATGAGGTGAATAGTAACCCATTTTTGTTTAGGTAAGTTTTTTAGGGGTCTAATATTTTTCTAGTGTTCCTTAAGTGCCCAAAAGCATGTTTATCAAGTTAGATTGCATTTTGGATGCCTATGTGAATTATTATGGATTTTTGAGTTATTTTTCTATTTTATGCATGTAGAGAAAGAAAAGCAAAGGAAGTTAAAAGGAAAGACAAGGCTTGAAGGAGTAAATTAGTGTAAAAAAGCTTATTTTGGTACGTGTAATCTTTATAATATATAGCATATGTAAATGCCCTAATGTTAAACTTATGTGTGTGCATATGTGTGTGTGGTAGATATGTGCATTTATGGCTTGATTATGTAAATTATGATGAATTGATGTTGCAATTAAGTCTAATTGTATGAGATTAGTGAGAAATGGTGTGTTAAAGTGATAATGTTATATTAGCTGAATGGATGGATGATTATGCTTCATGTTTTATGTGTATATGAGTTGCATGTAAATGTGATAATTGAGGGAAATTATACAAAATTGTAGTTTTATGATAAATCGAATAAAAATGTGTATGTGTTAGTAAGTGTTGACCAAATGACCTTCTTGATATGCTTAAGTGTTATGTGAGCTATTAATGATGAAATATGTGCTTTTAGGAACCTTAGTATTATAATGTTATAATTATATGGAATGTGATTATTTGATACATTATTGGTAGTTTTTAATGTTTGTCATATATTAGCCAGATGGTCACTAAGGTAATCCTTGAGGTGGCTAGGTTTAATTGTGTGAAAAATATGAATTAGTTGCCAATAAATGTTAATCAAATGTAATAACCCTTTAAATTATGCATTATGATGTGATAGAAGTGAGAAAATGGTAGTTTGTGTGTAAATAATATGTAAGGCCGAATGTCTTATTTGTGCCTTAAGATGATGTATATAATTATGAAATGAATTTGTAACATATATAAACATGATAAGGAAAAGTTAAGTGGAATGATATATATGACAACGAACTAAAGTGACATGAACTTAAGAAAGTGTATGATCATGATTTGCATGGTAAGGCTGAAAGATTTTTTTGAGAAAGATTTAAATGAGCCATCATGAAAAATATGGCATGGTTTATGTTTTGAGCAATGCTTGGCCAAATGGTCTTACAAGTAAACATTTCTTGATGCTTAATGAGAAAACATGAAATGATTATGTTGGATGATGCTATATTTAAGGCAAAAATGGTTGATAATTTTTCACATTATTAATGTTACCCTAAAGTCATGTGTTGACCATATTTCTAAACAAAACTTACTTAATTCACTTTAAGAATAAGAAATGAAATCAAACAAGGTGATTAACCTATAACGCCCATGATTTGAAGCTCCGTGAATAGTGCTATAAAGCCTAAGAAGTATGCCACAGTTGCTAGGTCACTTGCACATGGATTGAGGTAGTGGCACTGGTCATGAAACTTTGAGGGGCTCTAAAATGATGAAAAAGGCAAAATGAAAAAATTTAGTTGAACCAATAATTCAAATTAAGCAGTAAGGAATGCATCTGCGTAATAAAAACATTTTGAGTCGGAACTGACTCGGGATGTGCCAAGATGGTCCTAAAAATATTAAACCCTAAAGCTCAAAAATTCCACTGAGACCATTGGTGAAGGAATTTTTGAAATCGGAGGTCGTTCACAAATTCTCAAATTTTTTAGGTTGGCATAAAAATCGAGGCAATATGAAAACTAACCTATCGATGCATTCTAGCCACGAAAATTTAAGAGTAGATAGAGGGGATTAAAATAGGAATTTTAAAATAAATGGTGTAATTTTCTGAGCACCGAGTGATTTTTTATGAATTTAAGAAGTTTGCTAAAAAATTGAAATGGTTCAGGAATTATTAGGACCACCTTTGACATGTCAAGGTGGGCCCCACTTAGTGCCAAGTGGGCATACAAGTAGCCAAGTGGTAAATGGCCTTTGACAAGTGGATTTCCACTTGGTCATGAACAAAATGCTTCCTCCCCTCTTTCCTTCTATTACCACTGCCACATAGAGAGGAGAAACTCGATATCTTTCTCCTCTGACCACCATTTTAGCTAATTCCAATCCCTAAAAATTCTCCTATGTGTTAGGCACCATGAGGAATAAGAATCAGGCTAAAAGAAGTTGCCAATTGTGAGATAAAATTCAAAGAAGGAGATAGATTTAGAGCAGTCTAAAATAGGGTGTGTGAGGTGAGTTTTAAGCAATTCCACCCTTTTTCTTCTTCTTTCTGGCTACCAATTAATGCTAAGAGGTACCTAAGACTTGTGTGTTAGTGTGTTTGAGGCATTAGTGGCCATTAAAGGCCAACTTAGAGGTCACAAAGAGAGGAGAAAAGTATCGTGGCAAGTTAGACAATCTAGGTGCTTGAGGATTGCAAGGCTTTTCTTTAAAGGTATGTGAACTTTTAGCCTTTTCTTCATTAGGTTCCTAGACTAGTGATTCTTGATTTAGGATGGCTGGAAGGTTATATCTAAGGGTGAATTCTTCTTTGGTGAGGTTGATTATCTTTAGTTTTTAGTGAAATTCATAATGTTATTTTAAGTAGTTATATAATTAGCCTTAATTATTGGCTGGAATTTGCTGCCCAAGGTTGTTTGATTGAGAAATTTGTTACCTATAATGAATGTGGAATGTGATTGGCATGCTAGGATATGTTTTAAGTAAAATTGGGTAAGGAAATCACAATGGAATATGTATGTTTACTTGTACCCATGAGCGATAATGAATGGTTTCCAAGAAATATTGCTTGTGCCTTAATCAAATTAGCATAGATTGAGATATGTATAACCACATTTGAGTTCATTGCATGGGAAAATGATCGAACATTGTGATTATATAGAAAGGAATAGAAAGTTAGTTCAGTTTCCTTAAGTACCTAAAAGCATTAGGCAAGGTATTTTGATATGAAACTTAATGCTATTAAGTGTTAATTAAGTAAATTACTTTAGCTTGATTGTTGGCATTAAATGGCTATGGAATTAGCTAAGTATGATAGCATAATATACACTTGGAAATATGCCTTGAAATGGCTAAGAAAGAGTGGTATTAAAACCTATAGTTAAAGTTTGAAATAATGATCTAAAAGTGGCTTGAATTAAGCTATTAAAGTGAACCTTAAATTTTTGCTTTTGGGCTAGAGTTTTAAAATGTAAATTGATGGCATTTATGCCCATTTTTTAACCATGGATTTAGCCTAGATATAGTTGGCTTAGTACCTAATGAAGTTCTTAAAAGAATAGTAAAAACTGAGTTTAATTTGGACTTAAAATAGTTTTAGAATAATGTTCTTAAAAGTGGTCAAAATGACTTATAACTATCTAGTTGACCTCTACCTGAACCAAAAAAGTCATTGGACCAGAAAGTATTAACTTTTCAAATGGAAATGCCATGATAAAATTATACCATAGGACATTTTGATTTTTTATCATAACAAACTAAAATTTTCTTATTCAATTTTACCCGGTAAAGCCAAAAAGTGGCTATACCAGTCTGAATAAAATTATGAGATAAAATTTTTAACTTTCTATTTTGAAACTTAAATATTATAAGAATGTTTTTGGTTAATAAATGAAGTTAAATTGAGCTACTTGGCCCATTAGTTAGACACCCACTGGATGGGTTTACTGGTCAACTTAGGGTTTTGTAGCTACTAGTTCATTGGTGGCTAGAGAGGTCTATGGACTAATCTCCATTATGTTACCCAGTTCTTGATGATAATTTGTGGTTGGGGAGGCCCATAGGCTGATCTCCATTATGCCACATAGTTATTTTTATTATGTCTAAGGAGGCTATGACTGATCTCCATTATGGCGCACAGGCCGGTGCAGCGGCATAGGTCCAAATTAGAGACCATTGCACCAATTATTTTCCCTTTAGATCTAGTGTCTTAAAGTGTCATCTTCCTAGTTAAGCCAGTTAAATAAATTAAGAATTAAGCAAAATAATCATTAAAAATGAAGTTTAAGTTTATTTGAAGGACTTTTTCTCATAAAATGGCAAAAGTACAGTCAAAGGGTATTTTAGTCAATTTTCCACGTATAAGTGAATGAAGAGCTTTTTCTAAAGTATGACATTAAAAATAACAATACTTGTTTAAAATGATTTATTCGAGTTAAGAATAATATTTCAAACTTTAATAATACCCTAGGGGCATTTTAGTAATATGGCATCCTTATGAATAGTTAAGTTATTTAATGAAGGGAATTTATATTTCTAACTGCACAGGTAAGTTAAGAATATTATATCATGATTAAACTACTTTAAGTTCACCATTGAGTATTTCGTATACTCAGCATACTTGTTTTGGTGCATAGGTATATAACAGTGGGAACCTGCCTCATAAAGCGAGACGATAGTAGTTTTGAGGACACAAGAGAAGAGTTTTAATGTAATTATTGTATAGTTTTGATATCCATATACTTACTTGGGAGTTGGGTAGAACATGTATATAAGTTGTGGAAATGTAATGTAAATTAAGTAATTATAAACTGTTGATGTAAATAAAATATCTATATATGTTCTTTGATGAATGTATGATGATATGTATATGATATTGATGTGAGCCTGAGGCTCTATATATATATGCATGACTTATCTGTGGCTTAAGGCCTGAGTTTGATGTGTGCTTAGGCTGATGTTAGGCTAAAAATGGGGGACCATATGGGTCCAGGTGTTGTAAATTGATTATAGAAGTGTTAAATAGGGGTGATAAAATTTTTGGAAAAGGACTCGGACATCCATTATGCTATCAAAATTTCTATGTTTTTTAGAATGACCCGTAATCACCTGAATTGGCATTTTTTTGTATGACTATACCATGATATGCTATGAACCATATGTAAAGTGAATTAGGAAAATAAGTGAGATTAATGATCTAACTAATGAAGGTAATAGAGAAAGGGTGCTAATGACCTAAAAGTACGTGCATCACCTATGGGGTCTCCTAGGGGATCCAATAGGGGGTGTCACATTTGGTGGTATCAAAGCCTAGGTTTAAATGTTCCCCGATAGAGTACATAAAAATCCAATGTTAAGTTTCTAATTCCTCTGAACTATTACATCATCTAAGGCTAATAAGTTATTCTTTTGCAGTAAGCATATGGCTAAGCAGGCACCTGAAGGAGGGCCTGAAAAGGTGGCTAGTTTTGCACCAACTACAATTCAAAGGGCAGGTAATGCATCTGTACCTAAACCTAGTGATTCTGCATAATAGTCCAGACCATCAAGACTTGGTCCACAATAGGTTGAAGCCTCACTAGCCCTATTGTAGCAGATAGTAAATTTGCTTCGACAAACTTCCACTATTGCTGTTGTTCCACCTCTACCTCCTTTAATTCTAGTACCACCTCCACCATCAGTTTTTTCCATAGAAGAGTCCTTTAGAGGGGTTAAGGAAGCTGGGAGCTATTGATTTTCTAAAAAGGGGAGAAGATGATGCTGCCAGGGCTGAATACTGGCTAGATAGAACCTTCAGAGTCGTAGAACAATTAAATTGCACCAAGGCTAAAAATCTACAGTGTGTTACTTACCTCCTGTAGGAAGAAGCTAACAATTAGTGGAATACCACTAAAAGAAGAAAGACACCAGCAGAGCTAACTTAGGAATTTTTCCTAAAGGAGTTCAGGAAGAGATATATACCTGACTTCTATAAGGATAAAAAGAGAAAATAATTTGTAGACTTGAAGTAAAGAAGGAAGACAATGTCAGAATATGAGAAGTATTTTACTAGACTCTTAAAGTATGCTGAGGAATTTATTCCTAATGAAGAGGAAAAGTGCAAGAGATTTCTAACAGGATTGAATGTGGAGTTGAGGATGTAAATATCCCATATTAAAGAGAGAGACTTTGCTGTGTTAGTGTCAGTAGCATATGACATGGAGGAAATGATACAGGAAAAGAGATATCTCTTTTAGAAGAAAAGGTAATTTATAGTGGGGTAGTCCAGTGCTACATCAAGAAAGGGGAAAAAGAGGAGAGAAGTCTAGTCACAGGTATAGTCCCAAACTAGGACTCAGTATCAGATAAGATACTAGTGGTCGACATAAACACAGACCTAGAGGTCAGAATAAGCATCGAATGCGAGACCTCATTTACCTCCTCGGGCAGGAAGCACCTCTAGTATAGGGAGCAATAGAGGTAGACCTCCCACATGTGCCACTTGTCAGAGAAGGCACTCAGGACAGTGTAAAGAAGATCGACAGGGAGAATGTTTTCAATGTGGTTCTCAAGATCACTTTAGAAAGGATTGTCCTCAAAGATCAATAGAGGGTAATCAAACTCAAACTCTTAATGTTTCACCACAAAACAAAGGCTAAAGGCAGAATAGGGGTGAGCAGTCTAATGCTAGTCTGGGTACCAGATCAGAAGCTCATGCTCTAAAAAGGCAATATGCTGTGAGGGTGAAGGAAGAGGCTGCAGCACTAGATGTTATTACTAGTACATTTTATTTATTTGATGTTCCAGTTTTAGTTTTGATTGATCTTAGTTCTACAGATTCCTATGCATGGATAGAATAAGCATAAAATAGAGGATTAAAACTTGAGCATGTTGATGTTGATATTAAAGTTAGCAATCTTATAGGATAGAGTGTTATTGCGAACAGAATATATAGACAATGTCCTTTAGTGATTTAGGGATATAGTTTCTCAACTGATTTGATTGAATTACCTTCCAATGAATTTGATGTGATATTAGGAATGGACTGGCTGATTGAACATCAGGCCATCATTGATTGTAGATATAAGAAACTAACCCTTCGGACTATAGAAAGATAGACAATGAGAGTAGACTTTGAGAGATATGTATCAAATAATCTTATTTCTGTTGTTAAGGCCTAGAAACTCCTTCGAAAAGGCTGTGAGGCATACTTGGCCTATGTTATCAACATGAATGTTTCCAACTCTGGGCTTAAGCATATTCCTATTGTATCTGAATTCCTTGATGTTTTTCCTAAAGAGCTACCAGGTTTACCACCTCTAAAAGAGCTTAACTTTAAGATTGAGGTATACCCTGGTATAGCTCTAATCTCTATTGCTCCTTATAGAATGGCACCTATAGAGTTGAAGGAATTGAAGGTTTAGTTGCAAGAGCTACTAGATAAAGGGTTTATCTGACCTAATGTATCACCCTAGGGAGCACTTGTACTATTTATAAAGAAAAAAGACAGGTCACTTAGGCTGTGCAGTGATTATAGGTAGCAGAACAAAATGACAATGAAGAATAAGTATCCTTTGCCCAGAATAAATGACCTTTTTGATCAGTTGAGAGGGATAAGTGTGTTTTCCAAGATTGACTTGAGATCCAAATACCATCAGCTAAGGATTAAGGAGGCTAATATACCTAAGACTGCTTTCGGAACCCAGTATGGGCATTATGAGTTTTTGGTGATGCCATTTAGGCTCACCAATGCTCCAGCAGCTTTCATGGATATTATGAATAGAGTGTTCCAGCCTTATTTAAATCAGTTCATAGTGGTGTTTATAGATGACAACTTAGTGTATTCTAGAAAATAGGAAGAGCATGAACAACACCTTCGGGTGGTATTACGGATTCTTAGAGAGAAATAATTGTATGCTAAACTTAGTAAGTGTGAGCTTTGGCTAAGGGAAGTTGCCTTTTTGGGTTGCATAGTGTTAGCTAAGGGAATTAGAGTTGATCCTAGTAAGGTGAAAGTAGTGTTAGAGTGGGAACCACCTAGGAATGTCACAGAGGTGAGAAGTTTCCTAGGTTAGCTAGTTATTGTGGGAGGTTTATCAAGGGATTCTCCATCATTGCTACTCTTTTGACTAGACTAATTAAGAAGAATGTAAAGTTTGTGTGGGATAATCAGTGTCAAGCCAATTTTGATAAGCTAAAACAAATGTTGACAGAGGCTCCTATCCTGATTCAGCCTGAACAAGGTAGGAATTTTGTTATATATAGTGATGCCTCACTGAATGGTTTAGGTTATGTTCTTATGCAAAATGGAAAAGTAATAGCTTATGCCTCTAAGTAGTTAAAGCCACATGAGAGAAACTATCTTACACATGATCTTGAGCTAGCTTATATTGCGTTAGCTTTAAGGATCTGGAGACATTATCTATATGGTGAGAAGTGCTACATATACAAAGATCATGAAAGTTTGAAATATCTTTTCACACAGAAGGAATTGAACTTAAGGCAGAAAAGGTGGTTGGAATTAATTAAAGAATATGATTGTATCATTGATTATCATTCGGGAAAAGCCAATGTTTGGCTGATGCTTTGAGTAGAAAGTTTATGGTGACCCTAAAAGCTATGAATATTAAGTTACAATATACTCTAAGAAATATTGTATTGGTTGAGTTGCAAGTGAGGTCAAATTTCAGACATCAGATTAAAGAGAATCAGATAAGTGATAAATAAATGGTTCAGTTGATTAGTAAAGTAAAGAGGGGAAGGCCACAGGATTTGAGTTGTCAGAGGATAGGTATTTATACTATCAAAACAAGTTATGTGTACCTAGTACAGATGACTTAAGAGTACAAATACTTAGAGAAGCACATGAACTCCTTATTCCATGCATCCAGAGAGCATGAAAATGTACTTGGGTTTGAAATCCCAGTATTGGTGTCTTGGTATGAAGAAAGATGTAGCAGAATTTGTTGCTAGATGTTTGACATGCTAGCAAGTGAAAGCTAAGCATCAACTTCCTTCTGGTTCGTTACACCCTATAGCAATACCAGAATTGAAGTGGGAAAAAGTGACTATAGACTTTTATGGTAGGATTGCCTATGACTAAAGGCAAGTGTGATACAGTGTGGACCATAGTAGATAGATTGACTAAGACAACCCATTTTATCCCTATCAGAATGGACTATTTTTTAAAGAAATTAGTCGGACTGTACGTGGATGAGATAGTCAGATTGCATGGTGTGCTAGTGACTATCATTTCAAATAGAGATCCTTATTTTACTTCTAGATTTTAGAGGAAGTTATAAGAGGCATTAGGCACCAGATTGGCCTACAACACAACATTTCATCCTCAGACTGATGGACAGTCAGAGAGGGTGATACAAATATTAGAAGATATGTTGTGAGATTGTGCCATTGAGTTTAAAGGTAGCTGGGTTCAATATTTGTCTTTAGCAAAGTTTGCCTATAGTAACAACTACCAATCTAGTTTGGGAATGGCACCGTATGAGGCATTATATGGCAGACAATGCAGAACTCCCTTGTATTGGAGTGAGGTTAGAGAAAGAAAGATTATTGGTGTCAAACTGATTAGGGATGCTGAAGAGAAAGTAAAGGTAGTAAGAGAAAGGCTAAAGGTAGCAGTTAACAGACATAAATCTTATGCTGACTTGAAGAGGAGAGACATTGAGTATGCAATGGGTGATAAGGTGTTCTTAAAGGTTTCTCCTTGGAAGAAAATTTTGAGATTTGGTAAAAAGGGGAAACTGAGTCCCAGGTTTATCGAGCCATATGAGATCACCGAGAGAGTTGGGCCTTTAGCATATAGGTTGGCATACCCTTTAAATTACAGTAGATTCATGATGTAATTCATGTTTCCATGCTCAGAAGGTATAAATTGGATCATTCACATGTGATTTCGATGTTGAAGATCAAAGTGCAGTCTGACTTAAGTTATGAAGAATAACCGGTTCAGATTTTAGCTCAAAAGGTGAAACAGTAGTGGAATAAATCCATACCACTATTTAAAGTGTTATAGAGGCACCACAACACAGAAGAGGCTACTTGGGAGCCGGAGGAACTGATGAAAGGCTAATATCCACAGCTATTTACTTAAGGTAATTTCGAGGACAAAATTTATTTAAGAGGGGAAGAAATGAAACGCCTATGATTTGAAGCTCTATGAATAGTGCCATAGAGCTCGAGAAGTGCACCGAGGCTCCTATGTCACTTGCACATTTATCGAGGCAATAACACTAGTTATGAAACTTTAAGGGGCTCTAAAATGATGAAAAAGCAAAATAAAAAGATTTAGCAGAACCAATAATTCAAATTAAGCAGTAAGGAATGCATTTTTGCAATAAAAACTTTTTAGGCTGGAAATGACTCAGGATGTGCCTGAACGGACCCAAAAATATCAAACCCTGAAGCTCAAAAATTCTACTGAGTCCATTGGTGAAGGAATTTTTGAATTCTAAGGTCATTTGCAAATTCTCAAAAAATTTTAGGTTGGCACGCAAATTGAGGCAGCCTAAAAACTAT
>CANXYI010647730.1:0-12167 GCA_948208565.1 Hura crepitans
TTTTTCTGATACAATTCTCTTTTCTTTCTTTGACATTCTTCAACTGTATAATAAGCATCTATGATAGAAATGAAGTCTCTTATCTTCATAGGAGTATTCTGAGTCTTAATGTCAATGCTAAACCCCTTTTCAGACTTTCTACATCTGTTGACTTTAGTCTGCAGCATATCCTTAGCATATCTACTTAACATGGTAAAGTCCTTCTCAAACTCTATTATAGTCTTCTAGCTTTGTTTTAGATCTATAAACTCTTGTCATCTATTGTTTAAGTACCTCTCTATAATGTACTTCTTATGGAATTCTTCTAAAAAGAAGTCCCATGTCAAATCCTCTTTAGCCTTGTGTTTCGTGGTTGTAAATCACCATTGATATGCCTCTTGTTATAGTAGAGAAGTTACACAAATTGTAAGACCTACTCCTCAGTTACTATTAATTATCTAAGGGAGAGGATATTACAAGTGAGTTTATGCTTAAGCCTCAATCTAATAATCCCCTAAGTGGTTTTCAAGGAGAACTCTAATTAAACGTTTCTATTAGTTTCAACCTTCTAAGGAAATTTATTATTTTGAATGCTACTTTAAGACTAAATTTCGGCAACATAATGGTTGTCTAGATGTCCTACCAAAAATTTATCATATATAAAGACACTTATATAATTAGTATAATCATTACAATTAATCCAGCAATCATCACCTACTATAACAATATCAAATGACTGCAAATCATATTTGTAAGTTTATAACCCCCTTATTACTACTTAAGGACACAACTAAAGATTTTTCCGTAAAAGAAGATGTCAAATAAGGTTCATCCTGCTTGGTTTTAACACCTATAAGCCTGCTATCATACAATCAACTTTGTTAAACTCCTACATCTCCATGTATCTTAGATCATATAAATTTCACTATACATCAGCATCTACACACAAAACACATCTAAACCACCTTATTTACACATGCCTTAGATTACATTAGATATAGGTACATATCCTTAATTTAATATAGTTTGTACTCACTAGGTTGAACACTAAATACTTTAAAATAAAATAAAGAAATATATAAAACCACCCAATTCTAACAAACTGGGATCTTATGCTTGACCTAATGCTTCTAGTGCAACCCATGAGGCATTTGACATCTATATATCTCTGTGACCTGAGCAAGGCAAAATCAATACACTGAGCAAAATATGCTTAATGGTACTCCAATATGTCTATGTCTCATATTCTAATAATTGAATTTAAAAACTAAATTAATCTATCTAAAAGACAAAGAAAAAGATATGTTGTGGATGTAACTTACTGAATACATCTACACTAAGTTTTAAACTAGCAAGTGGATTGTACCTTATCTTATAAGTAAGTTTTCATTAATAGGAAAAAGCTAAGAATGCTTAAATCGCTAACCCTATAAACTAAAACATATAACTCTGACATAATACGAATATGATAAACATTGGAGATGTTTTATCATATCTACATAGCCTTATAACTTAATCACACTACTGATTGGATGTTAGTGTATTTACTATTACAATCCAATTATAAAAGTAATGCTCGTTATCAAGGATTTAAATTAAATTTATTAATTTTCCTTTCTATTAAAACTATTTAGAGCCATGGGTAATACTCTCCTAGAATAACCTAAAGGAAAGGCAAATAGACTGATAACACATAAACTGATAAAATTGATAGGCTAATAAAATTGTGATAGGGATAGGCTCGGATATTGCCCAGTCATATCTAATAATTGAAAAGTGATAATACCAATAGCCTTGGCCACTACCAATGAAATAGCTCTTATAGTACTAATGCTAAGCTGTAAGCTATTGCAGATCTATATAATAATCTTTCTTTGGCATGCCAAAACTACCCTAACCTAGATTTTGAAGAGTTTACCCTAAGCTCTTAGTTCTGAACTTTATATTGCTTGAGTTTAAATGTACTAGTGTCTTTCTGTATTTTATTCCAATACTGACTCTGTAACTAAAATAGGCAGTAAAAAAAGGTTGCACCATAATAAAACTCCCATTTATGTCTATTATCCATTTTACAAAAAATTGGGCAACGTAATAGCTACTCGGGTGAAAAATAAAAAAAAATTCCTATATAGAAAGCACATTTATAATATCATATGCTACTCCCTCTACTCCTAGACCCTTTTGGTCCCCCAAATCGTCATCAACATTAACCACATAGCAATCATAAGGTCTCAGACCCATAGTACTTAAATAAAAGCATATACACCCATAGTACTCAAATAGACGCATATACATATATCCATCAAGAGTTAAGTTTCTACAGCCATTTAGTTTAACTATCTGAGTTTTGTAATATACATACACTAACTAATTCTATACCTAATATACATAAGTGACTCCCTAACCTAACTATAAGAGTACAAAAATATACCAAGGAGAACTCAGGGTTAGCTACACTGGCACTGATGAAGCTGGACTACTACCCCATTTATAGCCAGTGCATCAAAACACTAACACACTGAGTATACACTCAGTGGTGGAATAGACACAATAAAGGTATGTCATACATGCAAACACACATATGAGGTTAAGTACACACATGCATAGACATTTCAACCATACTCATGCAAGATATCAAACTAAATGCCATTCTATATATCATGTCTCCCAATGCCTTATTATGCAAGTAATCAATAATAGACCATTTATCTTGTTCATTTAATTCAATCGATGTAACATTTCGATTACTAATTCCAAATTCATATATTGTTATCATGGTTAAGCTTAATATAGTTTAGGCCCATAATAGACAGACAACACATTAAGACACTGGATAATGAGATCTATCCTTTGCAGTAACCCATATTTTGGACCTCGATAGCTGTATCTACCTAGCCCGATAGCAAGGATTTATCTATGGACCTCCTAATATAGAACTAGTAGATAGCAGGGATCAACCCGTAGTCATCCCAATACCTATAAGTGGGATAGTAAGGATCAGCCTCATGGGATCTCCTAATATCCCAAGTCACATCTCTAAAGTAACACAGGTGGATAGTAGGAATTAGGCCTATGGGACCTCCTAATATCCATAAACAACCATTAGGTAGCAAGGATCAGTCTAAGTGGACCTCCCAATACTCAAGGTGTAGGGTTCAATCTCAAAACCTCGACGGCTGCACCTGCCATCACATCCAATAACAATAGCCCTAGAAGAAATAACCTGCCTTACAGCTGCTAATTCCCTAGTTGATTGGTCAACCCATCTAATGAGTGTCTAACTGATAAGCCAATACACTATTTCTTTCTTAATTATGTTTTCTATGATTACCTTTCACTTTACTTCATGTCAATCACAATATAAGATTCCATTTTGCATGACATTTCACACAAGTTTACATTTTAGGTCTTTCGTCACAAGGTTACTATTCATTTAGTCATTTTAGGAGTAGGCTACTATTCATTTAGTCATTTTCCAAAATTGTACATTCTATATCTCCTAACATACTAGCATAACTTTTATATTTTTTCAGTCATTACATCATATACTCATTATTGTTCCATTCATTCTCATGATGCCAACATCAATGTACATATAAACACCATTTTATGTACCATTCCTTATGTTACCATTACATCCTAATTTAGGTCACCATTTTTACATGCTAACATTTCACACTTCTCACTATTATTATTCACATTCTTAACACTATTTATAAACCTCATTTACATGTCAATGCTGTGCCTAAGATGTCATATACATAAATATACATACCATACATACATGCTCACACATTGCGGCCATACCTCTCATACACACACACACATATACACTTTGTTTCTTTTATTCAATTTATGTATACAATGTTATTTTTACCTTATTAACATAATCACCTTATTAATTCACATTAATGTCATGCCTAACACTAAGAATTTTCATTTCCATACATATATACACATACATATTCATGCCAAATCATAGACATACATAAATTGAGTCTATACCACATACCTAGGGTGTGAAAACACCCTTTTCTCCACCACTTAGATGCCTAGATTGGTGTTCTCCCTTAATGTTCTCTCTTTTGCCCTAAACATACATAATTCTCACTTAGAAAATTCCTCAAATATTCTATATAACTCTAATTGAAAATCTAAAACCATGGAATCTCTTAAAACACCTTAAACTACCTAAAACAAAAATAAAAATTGAAAATTTTTTTATCACTATTCACTCCTAGTGAATATCTCTCTTTTTAAGCAAAATTCTTTAATTCTCTCACTTACATTAGACTCTATGGGTCATAAAGGGTCTAATAAATATAAAATTTATGAATTTTAGGGATAGGAGGAGAGAGAAATTAAAGAAAAAAGTGAGGAGAGAGAAAGTGACAATGGCATCGACTTTTAGGAGATTTTGGGGGAAAAGATGATGGGTTCACACACGAGACACCCTCACATGAGTAGGTCCTTTTATATAGGTGGGCAGATGGCTCAGATCATGACACATAGCGATCTAATGGTCAGATTTTTCTTGATTTTCTTTTAAACTTAAGAAATTCATAGAAATTTCCCCAGACCTCCAAAAATACTCATTTTAGTTTTAAAAATCCTTGATTAGTGTCATTAAGGCTCACATAAAGTTTTAAGTCCCACTATTGACTTTTAGGCACTATTCATTTGCTAAAATAAAATATTCATAAAAAATACCAAATGACCTCAAAAAATTAAAATTCCTTTTTTATTATGTATATTAGAATTTTTGAGGTTCAGGGTGTGGTATTTTCAGGTCCATCCAAGCATATCCCAGGGTTATCTTGACACAATCTAATTTTATCTCTTTATTCACTAGTTCTTGAACCGAAATAATTTATTAGTTCTGCTAAATTTTTAAATTCTTTCATTTTGTCCATTTTTTGGCCCATCAAAGTTTTATGACCAATATGCCCCTTTCTGGCATTATTAAAGCGCCCTGACCTATAGGGAATACTATTCATGCCAAGGGGATATTGTTCATAAAACTTGGACTTACGAGCATTACAATCCTTCCTCTCTTAAGAAATTTCATCCTCGAAATTACCTGCTATGAAGAGATACAAATATTATGCCTTCATCTATTCTTTACTCTTCTAGTTAGCTTTTGTCATGTTGTGGTGTCCCCACAGCACCTTCACTAAGGGAATTGACTTGTTCCTTAGCTACCTCACTTCCTTGGCTAGAATTTGTATTGATTTTTCTTCATTTTTCAATCCAGCTATACTTGTATCTCCTTTGTAGCTATCACATGTGAAGGACATGATCTGTATCTTCTCAACATTGATACATGGAAGACGTCATGAATTTGTTGTAGCAGAGGCAATAAAGCTAATCTATATGCCAAGGGTCTCACTTTTTCCGTTACCTCGTTAGGCCTAATGAATCTGGGACTGAGTTTTTCCTTCTTACCAAATCTGAGCCTCTTCTTCCACGGTGACACTTTTAAAAATACTCGATCACTAACTTTTTACTTAATGTCTTGCCGTTTCAAATTAGCATATGACTTCTATCAGTATGAAGTGGCTTTCAATCTATCTCTTATAATTTTAACGTTCTCTTTTACATCTCTAATCATGTTAGATCTGACAATCTTACTTTCTCCCACTTAACTCTAAAAAAGGGGAGTTTTGCACCTTTTACTGTATAAAGCTTCATAAAGTGCCATTCCTAAGCTAGCCTAGTGGCTATTGATGTATGCAAATTAAACCAATGATAGGTATTAATCCTAGTTGCCTCTAAACTCTATTGCATAGCTACATAGCATATCTTCTAACACTTGTAACACCCATTCTAACTATCCATCCATCTAAGGATAAAATGTTTTGCTATATGTCAATCAAGTACCCAATGCCTCCTATCACTTCTTCTAAAATCTAAAAGTAAACCTCGAGTCTCAATTTGAAATGATGGCTACTGGTATCCCATGTAACCACACAATCTCATTAATATAGAGTCGTGCTAGCTTTTCTAAGGAATAATCCATCCTCACTGGGATGAAGTAAGCTATCTTTATCAATCTATCCACTATTACCCATACAACATTACATCTACTTCTGGTCAGTGGCAACCCTATTACAAAATCTATGGTGATCTTTTCCCATTTCTATTCTAGGATTGCTATTGGGTGTAACAATCTCGAAGGAACTTGGTGTTCAACTTTCACCTATTGACAAGTTAAACATCAAGCCATATATTCAGCTACATCCTATCTCATTTCTGGCCACCAATAGTGGGGTTTCAAATCAGGATACATCTTTATGCTTCCTGGGTGTATGGAATATGGAGCTTTATGAGCTTTTTTCAAGATCTGCACTCTCAATCCATCCACTTCTAGTACACATAGCCTATTTTGATAGCACAAGCTTCCATCATTACCTAATTCAAATCCTATCATTTTCCTCTCTTTAACTTTACTTATAGTCTGCTCCATCTGTTCATCTCTCTACTGGGCTTCTTTTATCTGCTGCTTGAAGTCAAATTTAATTTGCATTTCAGCCAAAATTGCATTTTTTTTTGTATACTCCACTCTAGCATGTATAAGCTTTAGGGTGGCAATAAGCTTCATATTTAAAGCATCCATAACCATGTTCGCCTTTCCTAGATGGTAGTTGATCAAGCAATTGCAATCCTTGATTAACTCCATTCATCGTTGTTGTTGGAGATTCAACTCTTTTTGAGTGGGCAAGTACTTCAAACTTTTATGTTCGATGTAGATGTAGCATCTTTCTCCATATAAATAATGTCTCCACACCTTCAATACAAACACAATAATAGCTAATTCTAAATTGTGTGGGATAGTTCTTCTCATAAGGTTTCAATTGCTTAGAGGCATATGCAATCACCTTACATTCTTACATCAGTACACAACTTAGTCTATTATGTGAGGCATCACTATACAACACAAACTCTTTCCCTTATTCTGGCTGAGTAAGGATAGGAGCCTTAGTTAACATCCTTTTTAACCTATCAAAACTAACTTGACACTTTTTATCCTACTTAAATTTCACATCTTTTCTTATCAACCATATCAATGGAGCTACAATCATAAAAAAAACCTTTCACAAACCTCTGATAATATCTTACCAATCCTAGGAAACTCCGAATCTCAGTCACATTCTTAGGAGGATTCCACTTTAATATAGCTTTAACCTTGCTCAGGTCCATTTTGATACCCTTAGCTAAGGCAATGTGACCAAAAAAAGCTATTTCTTCCAACCAAAACTCACACATGCTTAACTTAGCATATAACTACCTCACCATCAAAGTCTGCAACATAATTCTAAGGTGTTGTTCATATTCCTCCTAGGTTCTAGAAAACACCAAGATGTCATCTATGAACACAACAACAAATTGATCTAAATAAGGCTTGAAAATCTAGTTCATTAAATCCCTAAAAGGCTATCAGGGCATTAGTGAGCCCAAATGGCATCACTGGGAACTCATAATGCCCATATCAAGTCCTAAAGGTAGTCTTAGGGATGTCAATCTCCTTAATCTACAACTAGTGATATCATGATCTCATATCTATCTTGGAAAAGATACTTGCATCCTATAACTAATTAAAGAGATCATCATTCCTAGGTAACAATATTTCTTTTTAACTATCACTTTATTTAATTGCCTATGATTAATGCACAATCGGAGTGACCCATCTTTCTTTTTCACAAACAGTACAGGTGCTCCCTAGGGTAAAACACTAGGCCTAATAAAGCTTTTATATAATAGTTCCTGTAACTTCACCTTTAGTTCCTTCAACTCTGTTAGTGCCATCCGATATAGGGTAATAGACATTAGATTCGTGCCAAGATATGTCTCATTCTCGAAGTCTAACTCTCGATGTCGAGGTAATTTGTAATGCCCATGTTCTTACGCTTTGTGAATAGTGCCACTAGGTCTAGGAGGTGTGCTTAGGGTGTTAGGTCACATGTATGTAAACCAAGGTAGTGATACTAGTCATGAAACTTTGAGGGGCTTTAATTTGATGAACGGAGAAAAATAAAAAAATTTAGCACAACTAACAATTCATTTCGAATTGTAATCTACCCTTTGGTGCAATAAAAATTTTTTGGGTCGAGATTAACTTAAGATATGCCTGGACGGACCCAAAAATAGTGGACCTTGAAGCTCAAAATTACATTGCATCCACTAATGAAAAGAATTTCTAAAATCGGAGGTCATTTGCAAATTTTCATAATTATTGAGGTTGGCATGCAAATTGAGGCAGTCTAAAAATTACCCTATTGATGGAATTTGGCCACAAAAATTTATGATCAGGTAGAAGGGATTAAAATAAGAATTTAGGACAAACGGTGTAATTTTTGGAGTTTCGAACAAATTTTGGTGAATTTTTGAAGTTTTCTAAAAAATCGAGTCGTTTCGAGATGGCTTGGGTTGCTGTGGGGCCCAAGCCTATAGTTGCCACTTAGCCTAGGGCCTTTGACAAGTGTCTATGGGTTTTTGACTAGTGAAAAATTCCACTTAAACAAAAGAGAGGAAATTCCTCCTTTACTGTCAAGGCAGTGATGCCACAGTAAGGGATAATGGCCATCTCCTTCTTCTTTTTCATTCTTTTCTAGAGTTTTTGGGGTTCTAAAATTTTCTTTGGGATGTTAATGAATTACCAAAAAAATGAATTAAGCTAAAAGCAGCTCTCATGAAGAAATTAAAAATCACCAAATGTCCTGAGGTCAGAACCAGTCTAACAAGCAGCCAAGGTGAGGTTTCATGCTTCTCATTTCCATTTTCATGGTTTTTCTTGGCTGGAAATGGTTCTTTAAGGTGCCTAACACCTATTGAGATGTTTGTAAATTGTGTTTGAGGTGAATTGGGGCATGGAAAGGCTTAAAGAACAAGGGAGAATGCAACTGTGGGGCTGGAACTAAAGGTGGGTAGCCTTAATAAAGTGGAAATGGCATCTTTAAGTGAGGGAGATAAATGAATTCAATCATTAAGTTCATGCCTCTTTACCTTCAGTGGGTTTTTCTTTGAGTTAAGGCTAGTTTAGGTGTTAAAAAAGGTTTGCAGAGGTATTTCTTGGCATGATTATGGCTTATGGTATGGGAGTAGATATATGAATTGGCTACTCGATAAAGGAACCAAAAATTGGTGTTAAGACCCAATTTTGTCTGAGGGGTGTATGTGTGCATGGTATAGGTTGAGGTGGTTTTTGAGTCCTTAAATTATCAAATTTATCTATGTAACCTTGAATAGCAATGGCATTGTTAGTAATATGAGGGGAAAACATGATTGGCGTAGAGCATGATTAGGAGCTGAGAGCTTATGCATCAATGTTAGTGTGTGTTGTTGGTTTGATATAGCCTTAGGTGGTATCCAAGGTTAGAATTATATGTGCCTTAGGCTTAGGGGGCATGGGGAAATTGTTTTGGCATGAAATATGGTTGAATGATGCATGGTAATATGGAAGGTAATGGTGACTGAGACATATGATTGGTCTTTAGTACTTTGAATGGCATAAGAAGGCATAGATATGCATGGTTGTGTGATTAAGTTATAAATAAAAGGATGAATGTGTGGTAAACATTAAAAAAATGCATAGATAATGCTTGTGACTAGTAGTACCCAAAATCTAGTTGTAACACCCCCTGCCTATTTCCAAAGAAAATAGGCAAAGTGTGCTAGTTCTCATGAGGTCACCCATCTTTAGATTTCCCCAATAGCCTTTCATTTCACATTTACTTGAGTTTCACCCATTTAATCTAGAAATTTTATTAATTGGTTTCGTTGGTCTGAGGTCAACTTACCAAGCATATTACACTCACATGCCTAATATTAAGATCAAATATTAGCTTAGGCTACTACTATAGTGAAGGACATGTTTTGCACTAATGTAGGTTATGGTGTTAGCTAAACAACTATCATAACACCCAACTACCCACAAAAATATGCACGAGTGCCTCTAACTATCAAACCACATAATCCAATCAGATAATATCATACCTAGATAGTCATCGATTGCACTGCTAGTTGTTCTCTTTATCTCAGTCCAATCTATCACCTATGCATCAGACACTCGATACGCTGAGTATGCACTCAGTGGTGAATTAACCAAACAAACCTTGTACAACTATTACATGCAAACACACAAGAATGTCTAATAACATCTATTTATTTATTCCAATCTCTCTATTCAAGTTCTACTTATGACTATCCCCTGATTGATTTATATTCCCTTGTCACGATTCTTACCCTAGTGTTATAAATGCTAGTTCATCTCTTTAATAACCTCAATTTGATCTTAATTATAGTTTATACTGACATCTCTATGCTCTAGTTACCCTTACTATATCTAATTTATAGGACTTGCATAGCTTAGTCATCTACTCTTGTGATTCCCTGATTAGCTCTTTATTATTCAACTCTCTTCATTATGTAATTACAAATATGTTACTATTTGGTTCACTTATAGTTATATAATTGTCCCTCTATAACTTATTACTTCCTGCATGTTTTCTTTATCATTTACTATTCCAATAGTCCTTTACTTCTTTTAAGAGTTTTATGAGGATTACATAGATTTACTCCACATCCATTGATAGCTTATTTTCTGTTCTAAGGAAATTACTTATGAGTTATTTCCTCCATCACAATTTTCTTTAAAATATCTTAAGAATTGGTTCAATTCCTTTAATTAATCCATTTATACCTATAAGGTTCGGGAGAACTCCCAACCACTGGATACCAAGAATCACAATGTGTAGTGGCCCCTATTTTAGACCTTGATTGCTGCACTAACCTAGTCCAAAAACTGGACAAAAGACAAAGCTATACACTAGCCCACATTATAGACCTCGGTGTCTGTACACACCTTTCGTCCGATAGTAGGGATCAGTTCTAAGGAACCTCCCAATATTTGAAAGGGGATAGCAAGGATCAGCCCCCTGGGACCTCCCAATATCCCAGTATAATCAATACAAGCAGGACATATGGTGGATAGCAGGGATCAGCCCCATAAGACCTCCCAATATCCACATGTGGGTAGCAGGGATCATCCATAGGCCTCCCAATACCCAGGGCATCCAAGCTCAAATAAATACTTAGCGGCTACACCTGCCATACACAGGCTAAAATCCATACAGACTTAGCCTCTAGCAGCTACTAATCCCTAGTTGACCGGTTAACCTATCCAGTGCATAAGAACCATCAATCCTAATATTCACTTTCTATTATCTTTCTTGGTCAATATATTCCATATTAATTCATATCTTTGGTTAATTAGCTTACATTATTTATTAATCAAGTATCACTTAACATCTTCCTAGTCTTATTACATTACCATGTCTCTGACTTGGGTTTTATTCCTTTCATTAATGTCATTTGATAGTCTTTTATCCCTTTTAGCCCATGGCTCTAGTTTATCTTTGTTGCTAATTTATGTTCATTTTACTCACTTCCATTTCTCCTAGAATCATACTCAATGGCTTTTATGTCACAATTTCCTCGCATTCTTTTTCAATAAGTTAGTTCCCAAGTTTAATAGCTAATTCTCATTGTTACTTTATTTCTATTAGTATTTTATTACCTGTACCGTCAAATAATTTACCCGTATACTTTATGGATTTCTTTATAATGACTACTATATACACATGTTTTTAGGTCTATACAACTTATTAGTCTCTTCTAATGGTCCACCATATAAAAAATGTCCATGTATTAGTTTCCTCAAATTTTATTTACATATTATCATGTAACAATAATTTCTTCCTTTATTTCTTAATTTATTTAGTTAGCTTTTACGTGATTTATCAGCTTTTTAATCCATTTTAGTTCTGATGGACTCAACTAATTGCCTTTCTAATTTACCATATTTTTATTCTACCTATCTCCAAGCTAAAAAGATATAAACATGAATTTATTTCATCTGGTCATATTTTTCGGATAGTTATGGGTCATCGTAAATCTTAGACAATTTCAAGTCTTATTTACGTAACAATGACTATTCCTTTGGTACCATTTTTCTTACCAATCTTTCCATTCACTTACATTCCTTCCTTACCAATCCATATTATATCCTAACATAATTTATCCTATCAACATTACATAAATTTTAGCATACAATTTCCTTTATTTAAATCTCTAAAGTCTGAACACATTTCTTAATTAAATCTATATTCTTTCCTCTAATATTTATTACC
>CANXYI010647781.1:0-14994 GCA_948208565.1 Hura crepitans
TATATATATATATATATATATATATAAAAGTTTACTTTAGAAATATACAAGTCTATATGATTATGTGTAGAAGAGTGTTTCTACTAAGATTATTTACATAGCCTAAAACCCTATTCCTATACCTGTGTGTCAAACTACTCATTGCTTTATAATACATACATACATACATATATACATATATATACATATATAAACACACACACACACACACACACCAAGAGGATATACTAAAAGAAGAGTGCTCCTTTATCTATATTGATATGATTAAGGTTGCACACTCGATTTACTTGCTGCTACCTATACATCAAGAAAACTAATATGCTAAGCAATATGCTTATTGGTGTATAGCACGTGTGCAAGTAAGCATTCAAACAAGCATCATAAATATAATGAATTATAATCATTACTGTTAGCCATTTATGTGAGAATTCATACATATATGTATGAAAACATGTAAAATACTAGTATCACATACCTTAGTGTGTTTAACTTATTTTATATGATTAGTCTATTTAAAGTTGAGCAACTATAGATTTTATCCGTAATTATTTCCTAAGACAGAGTCCATATTTTTATCATATAATATAATTTGTATACATAGGTCTAACACCTTTTTTTATTATATCTAAATATTTATTATTATTCATGCAATCTATTTTACCCAATTGAAAGCAACACAACATAAGTTATTAAGTTTAAGTTGCCTTTTTAGGCCCTTTAATTATTCTTTTAGCTAATTTACCCTTGTAGCCTATACCACTATTCATATAATGCTCCTAAACACCTAGATAACTATTTTGTGTTGCCATAATAAATTTATTGTTAAGTGTTCTATTCTTTACATTCTAGGTTTTCTTTCTCTTTTTTAATTAAGTAGCCCATAATCGATAAACAAAGACTCACTAACTAGATAAAGGGGATAATAGGTTGTGTAGGAGCCCTCATTTTGGATATTTAGTGGCTATAGTATGTGCAATGGCTTTATTGAACCTCCTAGAAGCTGCACCTACATAAGATATGTGCAGTGGTCCAATAGAACCTCCTAGTAGCTTCGCCCACATAAAAATAACCATATAAACAAAACCAGATAATAATAGTGGCCATAAAAGTCTGACGATGACTCGAAGGTTTAGCCTGAAGGTAAAGACAGTGACCACAAAGGTTTAGCCCAAAAGCAAATACAGTGACCACAAAGGTATAACTTCAAGGCAAATACAGTGACCTAAAGGTCTAACAAGTAAATAATCACCGAAATACCCTAGTAGCTGCTACATTTCCTAAGTGATCGATCAACCTATCCAATGCATAATCTAACTAATATAAGCTATTAATTCACTTATTATTTAGTTTCACTAGTGTTAAGTACATTATCTGAACTCTTTACAATATAATTTCATTCATAACCAACTGGTTTGACTATTATTCTTAATCATCCCAACTAATTATGATGTCACCTTGAGGCAACAATCCTATCTCATAACATGTGAAAATCATATCAACTACTAGTAATACCTCAAAACATATAAGCATTTTATTAATTAGTGGTATAACATCCTTGTAATGCCTTGAAAATCCTGACATTTATGAATAACACATTCCCAAAATGAATAGTGTTCTTGAGATCGAGATGCGTTAAAGCCACCGGAAGAAAGTATTAATCATAAAACAATTTTGGCCAAAGTTTGAAATCAATTGGAAGTCATTTGAGTGATTAAAATTGCTAAGAAAGTTTTTACGGCATTATCTTTGGAATAGTGACCAAAGCAAAGCTGAACCATAAATTATTTTCAAAGTTGCTCAGAAAATTCCAAAACTTATACAACCTGATACTTAAAAATTGTAATGAGTCTAATGGCATTAGAATTAGAATATTTAGATATCGGGAAGTAATTTTTTGAAAATCAGGAGCATAAAAAGTAGTATATTTAATCGATTTTTCTCGTTTTTGAGCTCTAATTTTTAAAAGAGTATGGGCATAATAAAAGGGAATTTATTATATAAAGATGGATATTAATTAGGCATAGGAAGAGAAGGAAAATTAGGGGGAAAAAGAGAGAAAAATGACTAAAAAAATAAAAATTTTTTAGAAACTATAAATAATCAAAATGTAAAAAGAGAAGCCAACATTTTTACACATCATGTCCCTCTCTCCTTCCCAAAATCGATGGCTTTGGTGCCCTTCTCCATAATTTTTGCTCTCTTTCTCCTCTATTAAAGCCTTATCTTGCCCACTCAATCAAATTTATGGAGTCTCTACACCTTTAAACACTCCTAGAAAGTGAAATCTTCGAAGGAAAATAACTAAAGTTCTCGATTTTTTCATCCCATAAATAGTGACCAATATTGGTTCGGGTAAGATTTTTTGACTTTAGTTATTTTTCTTAAATTTTAGGTATGCCTAAGAGAGTATCTACGGTCCTAGATTTTAATTTAGAGCATTAGGTGATTGATTATGAATTTTCAAAGTATTTTTCCATTTATGTTAGGGATTTTCAAACAAAATTGAGATAAGGGCAAATCAAAGGCGTAGATAGGCATCAAGGTTCCTTTTCTACCTCTTCAAAATGTGTAATCAAAATAAAATATGTATTTTCATTTATTAAGCACTAAATTCCATAATGTGCTTATTATGTGATAAATGCTCATAATTGCGTAATGCCATGAAATGTGATGCATTTAATGGGTTATATGGCTTATAATATGTATGTTGATATGTTTTGGATAGTAAGAATTGATTGGGATCAATTGAATGTGCATAATGTGCTTATTGTGCCTATTATGCCTAATATGGAGTGTAATGAGGTTTAAATTGCTTGATGTAATAATTAAGACTAATTAAGCATAAAATGGTGTTAGTAAATGTTCTTGATATATATAAGTGTAAAAGAATGTAAGGGAAAGCATTAGAAATGGAAAATGCTCAAAATGTGCTTTATTAACCTACATGCACATATTATGGAAAATAACTCTAACTATGCCTCTATGGTCCATGATATTATGTATCCTTGGTATGACTTACACTATGTTTAAAGGTTGTGAATTAAGTGTGATCAATTTTAATGTGTTGGCTGAATGGTCAAGGTGTAACCATGGTTGTGTATGGCACTTGAATGTTACATGATAATACGAGAAGTTAAATAATGCATAAAAATATAAGCTTAGTATAGTTGGTTTTAAGGTAAAGTAATGAAATGCCATTCACATGTAGAGGTAATTAAGTTCATAGTGCATGAGTAGGAAAATTTAAGTTGAATGAAATAATGGTTATGTTACATATAATTAGGAAGCATATTAATGTAAAATATAATAAATTGAGGGCTAAAATAGCTTAATGTTCGAAAGGCCTAGATGGCGAGGGAGGCTTGTAATTTTGGTGCCATAAGCACTAATTATATATGTATAAGTTATAAATGGTACTACATAGCATGTATGGTGATAAAGGTGAATTCTTCCTTATACGGGCATGTATGGCTAAATGGCACTATAAAAGTGCATGTGCATGCTAGCTTATGAATTGCAAGAAATTGAAATGAATACATGTTTCATTCATTATATTTGATTATAAACATGATTGCCATTATGAAGAAATAATGTTTAGAACCAAAATATATCCTAAATCCGAGATGAGTTTAAGTGTGCATTTTAACATAAGTTATGCAATATTAAGAGTAAATTAATGAAAAAGAGGCAGAGAGTGTCTTAAATGGACTTATGACCTCAAATAAATGTGTGTATAAATAATACATGATGGAAACCATAAATGAGATGAAAATGGTGTTGGATATGCGTATGGCAAAAATATGGCATAAATGAGTTTTAAAATGCGCATGATCACTAAAATGATGTTTTTAGTGAAACTAACTAGTTTTAGTCATTTTATGGCTAAAATAAGTAAGTTTAAAACTATATAAGCTAAAATAAGAAGGTGAAACTAAAATATAATGGCTTTGGCCCATGTGATGCAACAACCTAGGAATGGATAGGTTGACTAGTTAGCTAGGGGATATAGTAGGTCCTAGGACACTTCTGTGCCTAGATGATGATTTAAGGGTTCACTATTAGTCTTACCCATAGATTTATACTATAATCTTTGGATTTATGTGGGTATAGTTGTTGTAAGGTTTTGTAAGGGCCACTGTACAATTATATGCAATTGCAGCCTCCATAAGGTTTCCTAGGGGCCATTGCACAATTTTATGCTAGTGTAGTAGCCATAAGGTTCAAAATGTGGGTGACTACACATTTCTTAATATCATTATCCATAGGTTTAAGGCTATCTAAATAGGCTCCAATTAATAAGGTAAACACTTAAATTAACTTATAACATATGTCATGATAGTTAAAATGATAGTTAAGTGCATGTATGAATTGATAATTGCTCAATCTGACAAGTGGTTGGTTTTAAATGCATGTTTGCCATATATGTATGATATGGATGTCATCATGCATAGTGTATATTTTTGGACATAAACTTGGCATATTTCCAATATGTTTGAGTGTTATAAAGTATGTGGATTGGTTATGCATGGAAATGAACTACATGTACCTATTGCATGTTAAAAGTGCTTAAATAGCATATGTTATGTTTATAACACCACTAAGCATTCATTTAGTGTATTGTTTGTTTACAATCATAGGTAAGAAGACTTTTTGAGACTCAAGCCTCAAGACATCAAGATTATCAAGAGAAGGGTTTTCTTTTGGTTATATTTTGTACATAGTATAGTATATGATGTATAAGTAGCACTCAACGTATAATGTATGGGAATAGGCCTAATTTGTATTTAAATGGTTCTTTTTTGGATTCTAAAGTTTGTAAACCCTTATAAATATTTAAATATGTGTGTCGTTGTATGATATCTCTTCCTAAGGTTGAGATATCTTATGATTGTATTTATGTGTTATGGAGTGATCAGAGGATCACATAGAGGTTATAGAAATATGTGAAATGTATATAGAAGTGTATTTCTTTATACATGTTACTATTCAAAATTTGGGATAGTGCCCCGTACAGTTGTTATGCTACCAAAATTTTGGCATAAGGATTTCCAATTTTTGAATATGTAACACTATTTCAAAAAGTTTTTGAAAACTTATATTTTCACATATAATATTTTTGATATGAATGTTTTATAACAAGTTATGGAATAAGTGAGTTTAGATATCTCGATATGCATGCACTCCTTAGTCAGGCTCAACAATCAGCCTGTATTTGAACTAGGTAAGGGGTGTCGCATTTGGTGGTATTAGAGCTCTGATTTAAGGGTTTTTAGGTAACATATAAGTGCTTAAAAGTCTAGAGTATATATCAAATAACTATAGATGTCAAGGCTTATAAAAATTATTTTCTTACCTTTAAATACGATGAGTGCCTCAGCATAGGGTAGTATGAAGGAAGTCGAGAGTCACACTCCGACCACTATAGCACCTGAGGCTATAAGAGTTGGGTCTATGTCTATTAATGTAGTAGGACATATACCATCTGTAGGATGAGCTTTGGTAATATTCCTATAGGAGATGCTTTAGTTGTTGAGGCAAGCTACTACTACTACTTTACCACTAACACCACAGCTTGAGGTACCTTTATCTTACCAAAAGACCTATTTAAAGAGGGTAAAGAAGATAAGGGCAAATGATTTCAAAGAAAAAGGCAAGATGGAGCTTGGGAAGGTGAAGTATTGGTTGGACCACACCGAGAAGATCATGAAATAGATACGGTGCACATCAGAAGAGAAGGTGATATGTGCCACCTCACTCCTACAAGAAGAGGCATCTAAGTGGTGGGAGGACCTTATTAAGTACAAGTTAGAAGATCAAGTGACATGAGAGTTTTTCTTGGCTGAATTCCATATAAATACATTACTGAAGACTATCTTGATGATAAGAGACATCAATTCATAGATCTAAAGCAAGACCAAATGATCATAAGGAGTATGAGGAGTTTACTATGCTTAATACTAAGGACACTATTACCACAGAGGCAAACAAGTACAAGAGGTTTAAGAAGGGTTTGCATGTTAAGATCAAGTCCAAGGTAGTGCCGATAAAGATTAGAGATTTCTCTTAGCTGGTATAAGTATATAGATCTATTAAGGGAGTACAGAAAAAGAAGAAGGAGTTCTACTAAAAGAAGAGATTAGCTGGTCTAGGAGCATCTAGTGCTACTCCATAGTCAGGGAAAAATTACAAGAGTTTTCATTTTGGTTCAACCCAGCAATCTCAAAAGCAAAGGCAATCATAGAAACTAGCATAAAGCAGTAAAAGAAAGTCTAAATAGTAGCAGTCTCAAGCTACTAGTACACAAGTATTAGTAGTCAAGAGAAATCCAGTCCCTTAATGTCAGACTTGTTTTAAGTGGCACAAGGGAGAATGTTAGAAGAATAAGCCAGGTGTGTGCTTTGGTTGTGGACAGTCAGGTTATTTTCACAAACATTGTCCTAAGGGATAGAGATTAGCACCTACACTTACTGGAGACTAGAAAAGAAGTAGAGGAAAGAGAGCTGAGGAGGCTTAGAGAGATAGATCAAAGCCCTGACATGAATATAGAGCTCTTGCTTAATAGTACACTATTAGAGCTCGGGAGCATGCTAATGAGCTAGACATCATAGCTGGTAATTTTCTCTTCTTTGACTCTCTTATTTTAGCATTAATTGATCCGGGGTCTACATATTTGTATGTTTTCACATCACTGGCATGAGACTAGAGGTTAGTTTTAGAACCACTTAACCTAGAGATCATGGTTAGTAATCCTATAGGCCAGTATGTGATAGTTGATCGAGTATATAGAGATTGCCTATTACGGATACAAGACCATTAGTTTGTTGCTAACTTTGATGATTTTGACTTGATATTGGGTATTGACTAGTTGTCCAAATATCAAGCAATTTTGGATTGCAAGCATAAGAGGTTGACTCTCTAGGCTGATGATAAGTTTGAAATCATAATCATTAGAGAGAGGATTAACTTCTTGTTCAATGTGATATCTGCAGTCACAACTAGGTAGATGATGAGGAAAGGTTTTTAGGCATATCTTGCCTATATGTATGACACCAAAATAGAAGAGCCAGATGCTAGTAGCATACTAGTGGTGGCTAAGTTTGTTGATATCTTTCCAGAAGAATTACTAGGTTTACCTTTAGAAAGGGAACTCGAGTTCAATATTAAGGTTTTGTTCTGATATCAATAGCTGTATATTAGATGGCACCAGTAGAGTTGAAAGAATTGAAGCTCCAGATGCAAGAACTACTAGATAAGGGCTTCATTAGTTTGAGTGTTTCACCATAGGGAGCACCAGTTATATTTGTTAAGAAAAAAGATAGTTCTCTTTGATTATGTGTGGATTATCGACAGCTAAAAAAAGTGACTATCAAGAACAAGTACCCATTACCATAGATCAATGATTTGTTTAACCATCTTAGAGGAGCTACAGTGTTCTTTGAGATAGTTTTGAGATTTAGGTACTATTACTTGAGAGTAAAGGAGACAGATATGGTGAAGACTGCTTTTCAGATGAGGTATGGTAAATTTTCGTTCTTGGTAATGCCATTTGGGCTTACTAATACTCCTGTATCATTTATGGATCTAATGAATTGAGTTTTTAAACCTTACCTTGATTATTTTGTGGTAGTTTTCATAGACGATATTTTAGTCTACTTGAAGAACAAGGAAGAGCATGAACAACATTTGATAACAGTTCTTTAGATTCTAAGAGAAGAAAAACTTTATGCCAAGCTCAGCTAATGTGAGTTTTGGTTGAGTGTAGTATCTTTCTTGGGACACATAGCATTAGCAGATGGTATTCGAGTTGATCTTAACAAGATTGAAGTAGTGATAGAGTGGAAGCCATCTAGGAATACCATCTAGAATAAGAGTTTCCTAGGGTTGGTAGGGTATTATAGATGATTTGTTAAAGGGTTTTCATTGATAGTAGCCCCTATGACATGATTATTAAGGAAGGATATTTAGTTTGTTTAGGACAATAAGTGTTAAGAAAGCTTTGATAAGCTTAAGGCTATGTTGATAGAGGCTCCAATTCTTGTACAGCTAGTTTCAAGGAAAGATTTCACTGTATTCAATGATATGTCTCACAATAGGTTAGATGTGTTCTAATGTAAGAGGATAAGGTTGTTGCCTATGCTTTAAGATAGTTAAAGCCACATGAGAAGAATTACCCTACTGATGATTTAGAGCTTGCAGCCTTTGTGTTTGCTCTAAAAAGTCTGGAGATATTATCTTTATGGAGAGAAGTGCTATGTTTACACCGATCATAAGAGTCTTAAATATCTTTCTAAACAGAAAGAGTTGAACTTGAGATAGAGTTAATGGATGGAATTGATTAAGGATTATGATTGCCTAATTGATTACCATCTAGGGTAGGCCAATATAGTGGTAGATACACTTAGTAGAAAGTTTATGGTAGCCATTAGAGCCTTGCATGTTCGACTATAACTTATGGGTGATCATTCTCTTTTGGTTGAGATGTAAGTCAAGCCTAGTCTGTTACAGCAAGTGAAAAAGTGTCAATTTGATGATCACAAATTGATGAGTGTTATAAGTGTTATTCAAGAGGGGAAGCCAATAAAGTATAAGATTAAAGGAGATATTGTTTATACTATCATGATAGGATTTATGTGCCAGATGTGGAAAAGTTAAAGAAATAGATTTAATAAGAGCTCACAATGCTTTATATGCTGTACATTTTAGTAGCACTAAAATGTATAAAGATTTAATGCTTTCTTATTAGTGGCTAGGCATAAAAAGGGATGTGGTAGAGTATATGACCAAGTGCCTTACTTGTTAGTAGGTAAAGGTAGAGCATCAAGTTCCTTCTAGGTTACTTTATCCTATAGCAATCCTAGAATGGAAATAGGATAGAGTCATAATAGATTTCATGGTTAGGCTACCCTTAAAAAGGAGTAAGTGTGATTCATTTTGGGTGGTTATGGATCAATTGACCAAAAATTCTTATTTTATACCAGTAAGAATGGACTACTCCTTAGAGAAGCTAGCAGAGCTTTATGTTGATGAGATAGTCAGATTGCATGGAGTGCCATCTTTGATTATATTGGATTAGGATCCAAGGTTTACATCAAGGTTTTAAAAGAAACTTCATAATGCCTTGGGTACTCAATTGAGCTTCAATACAACATTCTATCCATAGACTGATAGACAATCTGAGAGAGTTATCTAGATTCTTGAGGATATGTTAAGGGGTTATGCGTTAAAGTTCAAAGGAAGCTAGGATCGATATTTGTCCGTAGCTAAGTTTACTTATAATAATAGTCATCAAGTGAGTCTAGGCATCTCCTTATGAGGCCTTGTATGGAAGGAAATGTAGAGCACCTTTGTGTTAGAATGAGCTCAGTGAAACTGAGCTCATGGGGCCAGACTTAATACAAGATACATAAGAAAAGGTGAAGATCATCAAAAAGAGGTTGAAGGCTACTTCTGATAGAAAAAAAGGCTTATACTTAAAAAAGAAAGAGGTCGAATATAAAGTGGGAGACAAGGTTTTTGCATCAGAAGAAGGTTCTATGATTTGAGAAGAAAGGGAAGTTGAGTCCTAGGTTTATTGGGCCATATGAGATTATAGAATGTGTGGGACTAGTAGCCTATAGATTTGCTTTGCCTCTAGACTTACAGGAGATCCACGATGTCTTTCATGTTTCCATGCTTAAAAGATATAGACCAGACCTTATGCTTGTGATAACAATGGAAGAGACCGAGGTTAATCTCAACCTATCTTATAAATAAAAACCTATAAGGATTTTAGATAGAGAGGTGAAGAAACTATGAAACCCTTAGTGCAGGTTCTCTAGATACACCATGGGATAGAAGAAGCTACTTGGGAAACAGAGGCTTAAATGAAAGAACAATGCCTATAGCATTTCAAACTAGATAATAATTTAACATTGAGGACGTCATTTATATTAAGAGGGGAAGAAATGTAATGCCCCAAAAATTTTGACATTTATGAATAGTACTTTTCTTGGGATAAATAGTATTCTCGAGACTCGAGATGCATTGAAGCCAAAGTATTAATCATAAAATAATTTTGGACAAAGTTAAAAATCAATCAAAAGTTATTTGATTGGTTAAAAATGCTAAGAAAGCTTTTATGACAATGTCTTGAGAAATAATTATCAAGGCAAAGCTGAAATGTAAATTATTTTCAAAGTTGCTTAGAAATTTTAAAACTTATACAATCTGATACTTAAAAATTTTAATGAGTCTAATGCCACTAGAATTAGAATTTTTTGATATCGGAAAGTAATTTTTAGACAATAGTGTAACATAAAAAGTAGCGTATTTAATTGATTTTTCTCATTTTTGAGCTCCGATTTTTAAAGCAGCGTAGGGCATAATAAAAGTGAATTTATTATACAAAAATGGCTATTAATTAAGCATGGGAAGAGAAGCAAAATTAGGGGAAAAAAGAGAGAAAAATGATAAAAATAATAATTTTTAGAAACTATAAATAGTTAAAATGTAAAAAGAAAAGTCAACATTTTTACATATCATCTCCCTCTCTCCTTTTTCCCAAAATAGACAGCTTTGGTGCCCTCCTCCACCATATTTGCTCTCTTCTTCCCCCATTAAAGCCTTATCTTACCCACTCAATCAAATTTATAGAGCCTCCACACCTTTAAACACTCCTAAGAAGCAAAATCTTTGAAGGAAAATAGTCGAAGTTTTTAGTTTTTTGATCCTATAAATAGTGATAAAAATTGGTTTGGGTAAGATTTTTTAACTTTTGTTATTTTTCCTAGATTCTAGGGATGCCCAAAAGAGTGTCTATGGTCTTAGATTTTAATTGGAGCATTGAGGGATTTATTACAAATTTTCAAAATATTTTTCGATTTTTGTTAAGGATTTTTGAACAAAAGCAAGATAAGGGCAAATTGAAGGTGTAGACGGGCCTTAGGGTTCCTTTTCAACCACCTCAATATGTGTAATCAACATAGAATGTGTATTTTCATTTATTAAGCACTAAATTCCATAATGTGCCTATTATGTGATAAATGCTCATAAATGTGTAATGCCATGAATATGATGCATTTAATGGGTTATGTGGCTTATAATATGTATGTTGATATGTTTTAGGTGGTGAGAATTGATTGGGATCAATTGAATGTGAATAATGTGCTCATTATGCTTAATATGGAGTGTAATGAGGTTTAAATTGCTTAATGTAGTAATTAAGACTAATTAGGCGTAAAAGGGTGTTAATCAATGTTCTTGATATATATAAGTGTAAATGAAAGTAAAGGAAAGCATAAGAAATGAAAAATGCTCAAAATGTGCTTTATTAGCCTACATGCACATATTATGGAAAATGACTCTAACTATGCCCTTATGGATTTTCTTCCATGATATTATGTATGCCTGGTATGCCTTGCACTATGTTTAGAGGTTGTGAATTAAGTGTGATCAATTTTAGTATGTTGGCTAAATGGTCAAGGTGTAATCGTGAATGTGTATGGCACTTGAATGCTACATGATAATGCATTAAGTTAAATAGTGTATAAGAATATAAGCTTAGTTTGGTTAGATTTAAGGTAAAGTAATGAAATGCCATACACATATAGAGGTAATTAAGTTAATAGTGCATAAGTAATAGGAAATTTTAAGTTAAATGAAACAATGGTTATGTTACATATAATTAGGAAGCATATTAGTGTAAAATGTAATAAATTGAGGGCTAAAATGGCTCAATGGCTGAAAAGCCTAAATGGTTAGGGAGGCTTGTAATTTTGGTGCCATAAGAACTAATTATATATGTATAAGTTATAAATAGTGGCTAAATAGCATGTGTGGTGTTAAAGGTGAATTCTTGTTTATATGGGCATGTGTGGCTGAATAGCACTATAAGAGTGCATGTGTATGATAGCTTTTAAAATGCAAAAAATTGAAGTGTATTCGTATTTCATTGATTATATTTGATTATAAACATAATTATCATCATGAAGAAATAATATTTAGCACCAAAAGATAACCTAAACTTGAAATGAGTTTAAGTGTGCATTTTAACATAAGTTATGCCATATTAGGAGTAAATTGATGAACAACGAGGCATAGAATGTCTTAAATAGACTTATGACCTCAAATAAATGCATGTATAACTAATAAACATTGAAAACCATAAATGAGATGATAATAGTGTTAGATGTTATGGCATAAATATGGCAAATGGGTGTTAAAATGCGTATGATTGCTAAAATGATGTTTTTGGTGAAACCAACTAGTTTTAGTCATTTTATGGGTATAATAAGTAAGTTAAAAGCTATATAAGCTTAATTAAGAAGGTGAAACTAAAATATAATGGTTTTGGCCTATGTGATGCAACAACTTAGGAATAGATAGGTTGATTGGCCAACTAGGGGATATAACAACTACTAGGGCACTTCCATGCCTAGATGATGATCCAAGGGTTCACTTTTAGTCTTACCCATAGATTTATACTATGATCTTCAAATTTATGTGGGTGCAGCTGCCGTAAGGTTTTGTAAGGGCCACTACACAATTAGATGCGGGTGCAGCCACCATAATATTCTATAGGGTCTACTGCACAATTTTATATTGGTGCAGTAGTCGTAAGGTCCAAAATGTGGGTGACTGCACATACCTTGTTCCCATTATCCATAGGTTTAAGGGTATCTAAATGGGCTTAAATTAATAAGGCAAACAACTAAATTAACCTATAACATATGTCATGATAGTTAAAATGATATTTAAGTGTATATATGAATTGATAATTGCTTAATTTGATAAGTTGTTGGCTTTAAATGCATGTTTGCCATATATGTATGACATAGATGTCATCATGCATAGTGTATGTTTTTGGATATGAACTTGGCATATTTTCAGTATGTTTGAGTGTTATAAAGTATATAGATTAGTTATGCATGGAAATGAACTACATGTATCTATTGTATGTTAAAAATGCTTAAATAGCATATGTTATTTTGATTAGACCACTAAGCATTTGCTTAGCATGTCATTTGTTTATGATGCGTAAGTAAGAAGACTTTTGGGGCTCAAGCCTTGAGACATTAAGATTATTAAGAGAAGGCTTTTCTTTTGGTAATATTTTATATATAGTACAGTATGTGATGTATAGGTAGCACTCAATGTATAAAGTATAGGAATGGGCCTAATTTGTATTTAAATGGTTCTTTTTTGGATTCCAAAGTTTGTAAAACCCTTATAAACTATTTAAATATGTGTGTTGTTATATGATATCTCTTTCTGAGATTGAGTTATCTTGTGATTGTGTTTGTGTGTTATGGCATGATCAGAGGATCACATAGAGGTTATAGAAATGTGTGAAATATATATGGAAGTGTATTTCTTTATACATGTTACTATTCAAAAATTTGGGATAGCGCCTGGTACAGTCGTTATGCTACCAAAATTTTGGCACAAGGATTTCCAATTTTTGAATATGTAACACTGGTTCAAAAAGTTTTTGAATACCTGTATTTTCACATGTAATATTTTTGATAAGAATGTTTTATAACAAGTTATGGAATAAGTGAGTTTAGATATCTCAATATGCATGCACTTCCTAGTTGGGCTTGGTGACTATCTAGTGTTTGAACTAAGTAAGAGGTGTTGTAATCCTTCTTTACTAAAAACACCAAATAACATCATTGCAAGGTCTTGAGTATATTCCATATTCTTTTTTCAAGTTCATTAGGTTATATTATTCTCTCTGCCTCTTTTTACCTTACGGTCACTATTTCTCTATTATGGTTCATAAGCATAACCTCTAAGTTTATACCAAAATTGTTTATCATTATATTACCTCTTGTATCATCTCATAAATATGTATATAAGTTTATACATGGTTAGACCCATTAAACATTCCACTCGTACCTATATACACATATTTTATCTAACCATATATACTACATTTTCTAGTTGACCAATATGACATAATAATATTATAATAATTTAACCAAATTATATATATACATGTACCCATTTTTCCATAAAGTCACAATGAGTCTTACCTTTCCAATCCTCATAATGTAATAATCCATTTCTACCATCTACCTTATTTCATCTGTATGCCCACACATCTTCAATAATTATGCTAGCACAACACACTCATTTACATATGCTATATACTTTTGGCCACACCCATCATTCACACACGAGCCATACATTGCAATTCTATTTTTTCCTAGATGTTATCCTAGCCATACGATTTAGCCAATATGGTGACTAATTTTAATGTTTACATACAACCACATTATATTGGCCTACAGTTCACACTTACATATACCTTAACATTAGATTCTGCCTATCATACACACATTTCCTTAGCACACCCATCCACACACACCCACACATGCATATGACCACACTCATAACAACCTCTAAATTTATTTTCTCTTAACCATCACTCATCTTATTACATGTAATCCATTACCAAATAGTCATACACATATAATATGGTTAATTCCACCCACACACTCACACATGTATAATATGGCCACACATGTATCACCCACTTAAGTTATTTAATTCAACATTTTTCTCATGTACATTATGTTATACACCTATAACTAACCCAGTTACATTGTAAGACCCAATGTAAGCATACAACACACCATAATTCAAACACTTCCATAAACATATACACACTTTAATTATTCAAATTCACACTTATACATATGTAATTCATTGAATACACTTACTATTCCACTCTTTAACCTTTAAAAAACTCTCTTGCATTAACTCTTCACAATTCCCTTGAATTTCCTACACCATCTACTATAGGCATACTTGATTTTAGGCTTGAAAAATCCTAATAAATTCTACATTGCTCTAATCACCAAACTAACACTAAAAACACTTAATTGGCATCAAAATACAATAAGGAAAATTATTAAACCAATAATTAAACCACTTACATGAAAGTTGGACACTATTCACCCTTATGCTCCTTCTTTAAATTCATCCCCTTCCTTAGTGATTTAACCCTCA
>CANXYI010647809.1:0-12440 GCA_948208565.1 Hura crepitans
AGGAGATTTCCTATACTCTCCAGCATATTTCTGAGGCAGATGTGTGATGGTAGGAAGTGCTTGTTTCTGTCCGCCTTTTCATTTTCATTCTTCACAATCTGGATTGAAGCCTTGCCTGTGCCCTTTCCTTATGATGATGATATTCTTAATTCATAAAAGTCTTACTTTGGAAAAAAAAAAAAGAAAAATTATTTAATTTCGTAAGTTCAATGATGACCAAAAAAAATAAATAAATAAAAGGATAAAATCCATTAATTCATTTTTATATAAATGCCAAGTTAGAAATGAAGAAACAGTGGGCATTGTCATTATCAAACCAAAATTAGAGTAGCTTCTTCCTCTCAAAGTATGTCTTGAGATGCCACAGTTGCAATCCGGCCACCGATAGGCAAACCAAAAGTGAAAAGAAACTAAGAGTTGCCATTCTGGAGTTCGTTGATCTATTCAATTGTTGCATTTCTTCCTCCCTGTAGCACCAACATATAACAACTCAAGGGTCTCTGAAATTAAGCTTCAGTTCATGCTAAAGAGTTTCAAGAATTTTGAATAGTTCAGAGCAAGAAAAAGCACCAGTATAACGTTGACAACATGAATAGAAGAGCGTATTGCATTCATACCTCTCGCGGAGATAAAAGATCTCATCATGAATAGATACGACTGTATCATACAATTTCTTCAATTCAAATTCCATAACCTAGCACAAGGTATAGAAATAACACATTATGCAAACCTTACAACACTAGTTACTCTTTGAGCAGTTCACCACAATAAATTCAACTATCGTTCGGACATCATTATTGTTGCAGATTAAGACGGATCAGTGTATTTAGTATAGAAGTTTATCAAAATGTGATATCTTGGTGACATATTGTGATAACATGTGACACAAAAATTGCTGGTAACAAACGTCCACTTGATAATGAAATTGATCTTGGAAACCAGCCAAAGAAAGATCAATTTTCAGAATCGTTTACTGCTCTTCTGAAATAAAATAAACATTAAAAGTGAACAAAGCAAAGGAAAGATCAAAATCATAACTCACTTCAATTTGCCCTTTCTTAGCAACGTTAGACCAATCTTTAGCATCAACACCGGTTCTCCATTCAAAATCAACGGCCAGGGTAACTGGTGGTTTATGTTCACTGGCGACCAAGCAAGTAATATAATCACCAGCCTCAGCTGCAGTGAATGCAAAATGACCCGAATCCACCTGATCCGCTTGATGATAAGTGCTTCCAAATGGCGAGGTCACCTATATCAACATCACCACCAAATTAGAGCGATAAATTTTTCTTCTTCTTGACATTTTATCATCAAATTTGCAAACTTTTTTCATTACCCGCAGGAAAAACGCATCTTTACATTAAATCAGAAATCAAAATGCATAAAAATGAACACCAAGACAGACCCAGATTAGAAATTTGATTGTTGAAGAAGAAAATTGAAGGATTACCTTGACACTGATCCTGTAGTAATTAGGAACAGGAGAATGGTCGTGGGCATTAACAACGCTATACTTGGCCACAGTCAATGAATTGGCATTTATATCCTCTGCTATGCATTTGGCATGGCCTGATTGCAGATCGAACCGCATTGATTCTGCAACTGCGAAAATTAATCCTAAAGCTGTTATAATTAAGAGAATTGGTTTTGCCATTTGTGATATTTGAAGAAATGAGGTTCATAGATTTGTGGTGTTGTTCAGATTTCGATTTAGAGATCTGTATTTTTGCATATTGTTCGTCTTCTATCCGATTAATTGAAACGAAATGCGCGGAACTCTTGAACAGAACAGTTTACTAACGTTTTTTTTTTTTAAAAAAAAATTTGATTTTTTTTTATAATGAAAATGTTTAATTTTTAACAACCTTCGATCTTGGGTCTTTATTCCATACACAGCCCCATTGGATGGTAACTTGCCAGTCCTTGGATGGCCGGTATTCAAGTAAATTGAAACTTTGACTTAAAATTCCATTACCCTGTAATTAAGATGCTTGTTAACTATATAGTTAAAATTCCTTCAATCAGTGTGTAACTCAGGTTTATTAATTGTCTTTTGTTACAAATTGATGTAACCTATAGAATGAAAACTTATAAAAGATGATTTCATACGCAGAGTAAAATAAAAGTGAAAAAGAATGTGAAATATTTCTCTCTTCTCTCTCTACAACCACTTTCTTATTTTTATCGTATTTTTTATTTTATAATATGTTATTAGTACGAGCTTACTTTATGGTTCATAATTTAAAGTTTTTTTCTTTATTTCCTTTCAATTTACATTATGTCAAATATCACTAACTTGAATTTTTGGCACTCGATATAATTGGGTAAAATTATTTGTCATGAGTGCTTGATGCTGAAATTTATCTTGATGCTGAGGAACTTAGAAATATAATTTTAATTGAAAATTAAACATCCAATCAAGATAAGGCAAAAGCAATGATATTTCTTCGTCATCATCTACATGAAGAGTTATAAGCTGAATATTTAACAATAAAAGTTTTACTTGAATTATGAAAAATTTAAAGGAGCAATATGACAACCAACGAACAATAATATTACCTGAATCTCATTATGATCGGATGTACTTACAATTTCAAGATTTTAAAACTGCAAGTGAATAAAATTTTGTTATTTTAAAATTAGTTCTAAATTAAAGTTCTATTGTGAAAATATTACTGATGAGGACTTATTAGAACAAGTTTTTTCAATATTTTATGTTTCAAATGTGCTCTTGCAATAGCAATATTATGAAAGAGGTTTTAAAAAGTATTCAGAATGGTCTCATGCTTACTTGTAGTTGAGCAAAATAAGAAGCTATTGATGAAAAATCATGAAATTTGTTCTACCTAATCAACTGCCTTCCTTGAAGCAAATGCAACAATACATAATTGTGGTCATGGTTGTGGCTGATAACGAAATAATCACTATTACAGTGATAATAATAATAATAATAATAATAATAATAATTCTTTCAACCACTAGAAGTGGATATAATAATGGAAAAAAATATAAAGATAAAGGTGGATAAAGTAACCCTTCAAAAAGTATAAAATATGCATGCTATTGGTGTGGCATGAAAGGATATTAGTAACATACCTATCACATAGTGGATTATCTTGTGAAACTTTATCAAGCCTCCATCAAAAGGAAATAAAAAAATGTCAAAATAAATTTGATTGATCAAAATGACGTTAATGCAAATAAGCATATAAAGATGATGATTTTAGTTGCCTTGCCAATATTACTCATTAGAGACTTTAGATTTCTTTCAAAATTCATAAAGGAAAAATAGAGGAATTTAAAAGATAAAAAAGTTTAAAATTATTGCCTTATTTCTATATTTCAATAATGTGTTTATTGAGTTTTTCTTTGATTTCATGTGTGAATGGTTATATATTTAAATATTTGCTATATTTCTAACTATGTATTTTGCTTCAATTATTTTAATAAATGAATTGATGTAATTTTTTATTGGGTCCATGCTCAATAATGAAGATATATGCCTTATTGATAATGCTACAATACATACCATACTCAAAGATAAAAAATATATATATTTTATTTACTAATGAAATATGCTAATGTGAATACTATATTAGGTAATACAAAGTTAATTAAAGGCTCTAAAAGAGATATTATATTGTTACCTAAAGGAACAAAACTTACCATAAATGATACATTATTTTCTTTCAAATCTTAAAGATATATATTAAGTTTCAAAGATATCCATTCTAATGGACACTATATTGAGATTGAAAATAAGAATAGTATTTTATATATTATAAATAATGCATCAGGTAAGAAACTTGTTCTAAAAAAAATTACCAACATTTCTTTTGGCTTGTACTATATAAAGATTAGTACAATTGAAACCCATGCTACAGTAAATCAAAAGTTTACTAATTCAAAAATATTTATAGTTTGGCATGGCTGGCTAAGCCATCCTAATTCAATTATGACAAACAAAGTTATTGAGAATTCATATGGACATCTGTTGGAAAACCAAAAGATTCTTTGATTTAAAAAATTCTCACATGTTACTTGTTCTCAAGGAAAATTGATTATTAAATCATCACTATATAAAATTGGAATTGAATTCTCTCATTCTTAGAACGTACCTAGGGTGATATTTATGGGCCCATTTATCCATCACATGGACCATTTAAATATTTTATGGTATTAATTGACACATCTATAAAATAGTCACATGTGTGTTTATTATCAATGCGTAAGCTAACGTTTGCGAGATTACTTGCTCAAATAATTTGATTAAGAGCATAGTTTTTAAATTATACAATTAAGTCAATTCATTTTAATAATGCTGGCAAATTTATATCTCAAGCTTTTAGTGACTATTGTATGTCAATTGGAATAACAATCGAAAGTCCTATTGCATGTGTTCATACATAGAATGGTTTAGCATAATCATTTATTAAATGTCTCCAATTAATAGCTATATTATTGCTTATGAGAACTAAACTCACTATTTCTACATAAGGACATGCTATTTAACATACAACAGCACTTATATGTATTAGGCCAACAAGTTATCATAATTACTCGTAATTACAATTAGCTTTTGGTCGAGAACTAATATATCCCATCTTAGAATTTTTGATTGTGCAGTATATGTATTAATTGCTCCACCACAGTGCACAAAGATTGTAACGCCTGAAAAATTTTGATGTTATGAATAGTACTTCTCGAGATATGAATAATATTTTCCCAAGGTCGAGGGCATTAATTTTACTAAATGAAAGTATTAATCAGAACATAATTTTGGATGAAATTTGAAGTCAAAGCTAAGTCGTTTAAATGGTTAAAAAATGACAGTTAAATTTTACAGTTGTGTCATGTGAATAATAGCCTAGTTTTAGCTGAACCGTAAAATATTCAAAAGTTGCTTAGAAAATTTTGGGATTGATATGACTTGATACTTAAAAATTATAAATATCCTAATGACACTGGAATTAGAATTTTTGAATATTAAAAAGTATTTTTACTAAAATTAGGTTATATAAAATAATAGCATTTTATTCAATTTTTTGCGGTTTTCAAGTTTTTAGAGGCTTGTGGATCATGAAATAATTGAATTTTTAGGAGTTAAATTGGAGGAAAAAAAGTGAGTCAGTTTTTAAAGATATGGAAAAAGAAAAGAAAAGATTTGTTTTTAATTAAAAATCACACATATATAAGTCAAATGGTCATTTTATTAAGTCAACCTTTGAATAGTAGAAAAACACCTCATTTCTTTTTCCTTTAGCTTAGTCGATGGCTTCCATAGAGAAAGTCTTCATCCCCACTTCTTCCTTCCTTCATTTTAGCTCATATTAAGCCACCAAATCATAATGGACACACCTCCATAGCCTGTAGACGTTGAATTGAGCAAGAAATCGTGTAAAGATCAGATGGATTGCTCGATTTTATACCCCGATGAATAATGATCAATTTTCATTCGGGTAAGTTCTTTTGAATGCCAATATTTTTTTCATGTTCCTCGAGTGCCCAAGAGAGTTTCTATGTGGTTTATTTTTATTTTTGGCGATAGTATAATTTTATGTGAATTTTTACGAAATAAATCTGTGTTTCGCAGTTAAGCAGGGCAATAAACGAAATATCAAAGGGAAAGAGAAGGCATAGTCGAACCTCATGTGCATGTTTTGACTTGGACTGTAAATGTAATTGATATAAAATGCTCAAATTATGTATGCCCTAAGTGAATATGTGTGTATGTGAAAATGTGATTATGTGCAATTGTGATTAAGTGAATAGTTGCTATGAATTAGTGATAATGTCATGAATTTACACGTTTTGTAATGTATGTAAGATGATCAAAATGATGATATGAGTGTGCATCCCTTATGGCTGAATTAATGACCTTAGAGATAGAGAGCATTATGTGTGTTATATGATGTAATTAAGGTAAATGTTGGATTAATGTAAGTATGAAATGAATTATGTGAATTTTATGAGTTACGTAGCATGATGAATATGTGAGAAGGGAATGAATTGAGTGAACACTAAGGTGTGGCCGAAATTCCATGAAAGGTGTGCTTATTTGCATTTTAAACCATTATGTAAGATATGTGTTATGAGCACTTAATTGATGTTGCATGATTATGGAATATGTATATCTATTGAACAAATACATATTTTAGGTGTTGTTAATGTATAGCCAAATGAGTGAAAACATGAAAATAGGACTTTAATGATTTAATTGTGGTTGGTGTATATATATATATAAGTGAAAAGAGATATGTCATTTTAAGGCTATATTTTGGGCTAAAAATTTGCATATATTGATATGCTCGATTATGTTTCAATATTTATTTATGGGATTTTAACATATCATATAAGTTATATAAGTGCTCTTTAATGAGCTATATTAGCCGAATTGTATGGTGGCCATATGCTATGTTTCTAGTCATGATAAATGACTTATGGTTATGTTAATGACTATGTTATGAGAAATTGAGGCAATATATTTACATAATTAGTAATATGGACATATTATGTGTGTGGATGCTAAATAACATCTATATGTGCAATATTCTTAGAACATAATGTCAATGACATTTTCATACTAGAAAAATGAATTTAAGAGCAATAACGACATTAAAATGGAAAATATGAATTCGATAAGCTAATTAAGCTAAAGTAAGATAGTGAAACAAAATAACACTAATTAATAACCTATTCGAGTAAAACAACCTAGTCGGATAGGTTGACCGGTCAACTAGGGTTATTAGGAGCTATTAAGATACATATATGCCTTTTTATGTTGGTCGATGGGCTTATGCTATTTGTTAACCTTTGGATCTATGCTATATCGGTCTTCTGGCTTAGTTAGTAGATGAACCTTTAAGTTCATAATTAGTCATAATGGCTTTATGCATGCTATGTTTAGTCTACGAACTTATGTTATTCTCTATCTATGAACCTATGTTATATTCAGCTGACGGGCATATGTTATGATCAGTCGTCATACTTAGGTTGGTAGATAGCTCTCGGGTCATATAGAGGTCGTACTAGTCGTCCACCCCCGTTATCCATAGGATTCTTGTTTTCTTTGATATGGGCAGTTAATTAAAGATAATAAGAATATTTACATAAGGAAAGTACATATTTTGCATATCGTTTATCTTATGCACCATATTATGGCATGTTGTAAATAATGATATGTTTTGATGGCACAACACTCTTATTGCACACTTACACACACTGTGATGCCTATGTGATTTTTGGTATACTGCTATGCCTATGAGATAATATATTTATGCATGTATGTATAAGTATGGAATAGCATGTTATTGCTTAACGCATCATGTTTTTCTTTGCAATGCGTAGGTTTAAGAAGAACAGTCTAAGCTAAAACCTTAGTACGATAAGATTTTCAAGAGAAGGCTTTTGCTTTTGGTATATATCTTTTGTTGTATATAAGTTATGTGATGTAGATGTAGAAGCATTCATATGATGTATATTGAGGAATATAAGCCTAAATTTGTATAATTACATGTTTTAAACTTCTGAATGTTTTTGTAACCTTATTAAAGACTGTTTTAAATTGTTTTACTTGTTTGCTATCTCTTCTTGAGGTTAAGATTGAGTTTTGTGTTGTTAACTGATTTCGAGTGATCTGAGGATCACAGAGGTTATGGATTGAGTTTGAAATGGTATAGAAGTATTTGTTTTTAATGCAAATTACTATTCATATTTGGGATAATGTCCTGGTACAGTTGTTATGCTATCGAATTTTTGACATAAGGATTCCTAAATTTGTTTTCAAATAAAGTCTTTGAAAAGTTTTTGTTAAACCGCATTTTCTAAACAAATCATTTTATTAAGAATGGTTATAAACATGTTTTAATATGTTAAGATATAGTAGTTTGGATAGCATGCTTGTGTGTATGCTTTTTACTCAGGTTTAGCGACCGAATCGAGTAAAGGATGTCACAAAGATGGATCCTCAAAGGAGGTTAGAAATATATGTTAAGTATGTCTCCTTTTATAATTAAATATCTTGAATCACTAATTGGAGATTTAGTTATAGCAAGATTTGTTGATTGCCATTTTAATGAAATAATTTTCTTAATATTAGGGAGAGAGAATAAGCAGCTAAACAAAGAAGTTAAATAGAAGGCATTATCATTATCTCATTTAGATCATTGAATAAAGCAATGTGAACTTGAAGTTCAAAAGATAATATATTTGCAAAGCATTGCAAATTAATTGTCAGATGCATTAACTAATTTAAAAAGAGTTACTAAATCTTATATACTAGCTGAAAATGCTCCCGTTCGGATTGATGTCCCTATAGGACAATCTAATAATGTGAATATTAATAACCCCCACATCTGAAGCATGGTAAACCAATCGATTTCAAAGATTAAATCCTCGAAAATGAAAAGAAGCAAATAAGCAAGATGGTTATGGTTTGGAGGTAAATACCCTTAAAGAGACCCAAGACATAACAAATCATAGAACCCCAGAAGAGGTTTAAGTACTTAACAATAATGATAATTAAGAGATCTCGATAAATTGTCACAGTGAAAAAAAGATGGGACCAAAATGATATAGTTGTCAACAACATTTTTGCATATAATGTTACTATTGATATTTTGAAACAAAATGAGTATCTTGAACCTATATCTGGTGAAGATTGTAGAAATAGAGATGATTGACCAAAATGGAAAGACACAATTCAAGTAAAGTTAAATTCACTTTCAAAACGTAAAGTTTTTAGGATCTGTAGTACAGGCACCTAAAAGTGTAATACCAATGGAGTACAGACGAGTATTTGTATAAAAACACAATGAAAAAATGAAATTATAATATATAAAGCATGATTAATGCACAAGAATTTTCACAAAAACCTAGCATTGATTGTGAAGAGGCTTATTCTCCAGTGATGGATTTAGTTACAGATTTTTTTATTAATATGATAGTATATGAAAAGCTTGTTATACGTCTAATGAATGTTATTATAGCCTATTTATATGGCTTATTTGATATTGAAATTCATATGAAAATACTTGAAGGATTTGAAATGTTGGAAGCATGTAAATATTCCCAAGAATTTTATTCAATAAAATTACAAAAATCATTGTATTGATTAAAGCAATTTGAGCAAAAGTCTTATAATTGGCATAGTTAATATTTACTAAAGAAAGAATATAAGAATGATTCTATTTGCCTATGTATTTTTATAAAAAGACTAGGATCAAAATTTGTCATAATTGCTATATATGTTATTGATTTAAATATTATTGGAACTCTTGAAGAGCTTTAGATAGCATCAAATTATTTAAAAAAAGAATTTGAAATGAAAGATTTTGGAAAGACAAAGTTTTGTCTTGGTTTATGATTAAGCATTTAAAAGATGTAATTTTTATTCATCAATCAAGTTATATGGACAAAGCACATCCATTTAGTACCCTAATGGTTGTGAGATTATTAAAAGTGAATAAAAACCCATTTTGTCATCGAGATAATGATAAAGAACTTTTTGGTCATGAAGTGCCATATTTAAATGCTACAAAAGCATTGATGTATCTTGCTAATAATATAAGACTAGATATAACATTTGGTGTGAGTCTATTAGTAAGATTTAATTTTTCTCCAACAAGAAGACATAGGGATGGAATTAAGCATATTTTTAGATACCTTTAAAGAACAATTGGTATGGTTATTTTATTCTAATAAATTCAAGTCATATTTAGTTAGTGATACAGTTGCATGATATTTATCTAATCCACATAAAACTCGATCACAAATAGGATATTTGTTAACTTCTAGAGGCATAACTATATCATGACAGTCTAAAAGCAAAGTTTAGTTACTACTTATTCAAATCATGTAGAAATAATTGTAATGTATGAAACAAGTCGAGAATGTGTTTGGCTAAAATCACTCATCCATCATGTTCAAAACTGGCATGCCTTTTGAAAAGAATGTTTCAACAACACTGTGTGAAGATAATACAGCATGTATAGTTCAACTAAAAGAATAGTATATTAAAGGTGATAGAATAAAGTATATTTCACAAAAAAAAAAAAATTACTCATGATCTTCAAAAGAAAGGTGAAATAAACGTTCAATAAATTTGTTCAAGTAAGAATCTAGTAGATTTATTTACTAAGAGACTACTCACTACAACATTTAAAAAGTTGAGATACAGTATTAAAATGCATAAAGTTAAAGATGTGAAGTAATGATTTCATGAGGGAGGGTAAAATATACGGTGTATTCTTTTTTTCTTAGCTAAGGTTTATCCCATAGGATTTTCCTAACAATTTTTAATAAGGCGATTCATTATGTGTATTATAAATATTGTATACTATTTTTCTTTTACTAGGTTTTTATCCCATTGAATTTTTCCTTTTAAGGTTTTAATGCGGCATATTATTTATTATGGATGTTTAAGGGGAAGTGTTATAAACCTTAAGAGTTATGGATGTCCAAAACTCACATAATAAGATACTTAATAATATATTTAAAACTCCTTCCATCAATATGTAATTCAAGTTTCATTAGCTATCTTTTATTATATATTTATGTAACTCATGAATAAAAGCCTATAAAAAGAGGCCTTATGCACCTCATGAAATACAAGTGAAAAAGAATAAGAAATTTTTCTCTTTTCTCTATATTCTCTCCACCAGCACTTTCTTATTTTTATAACATTTTTTATTTTATAATAAAATTTATAACTTTGGAAAACATGAATTTCAATTTCTCTCTTTCCTTAAAGAAGTTACTTACATCACAAAACACTTATAACTAGGGATGGCAATAAGTCGGGTATTCTTGAATACCCAATCCACTCTAACCCTAATAAAACGAGTTTGGATAGTTGCTAAACGGGTTTAAGAGGAGTTGAAATATTAATTTTATTACCCATATTAGGTTCAGATCGAGTTCCGGTATTGATCTTTGGGTACCCACTGTTTGAACTCATTTATATAATTCAATATTTAATTTATAAAAATATTTTTTTCTTAAATACTATATGAAACTTATATTATTTTTTACCAAAATATTTTATAATTCATTATATAACGACATAAATAATATAATTTATTTAATTAATTAAAATTTATAATTTATTTTAAATATATTTATTAAATATATTATAAATTTAATTAATATTTTATGTATTAAATGGATTCAGGTATTATTCAGGTAGTTTTAAGCTGATTTAGAACTACTTCGGATAATTCAAAAGTATTTTTAATCAGATTTAGGACAGGTTCGAATTTTTATATAAATAATCGGGTTTGGATAGAACAATTTTTGTAGGTACCCAACCTACTACCATTCCTACTTATAACGTACCATTAAAACTCTTATAACTTCACCACTTTCACAATGAACAATTTTTTTCAAGTTTTAGGCTTTCAGTTATTGTTTTTGTCTTCATCTATTCATCTTTATACAATATGAAATATAAAAGCAATTAATATTTATAGGTTATGAAATAAGAATATCTGAATGTGCATGCCTTCTTCAACTTTGCCAAGGCCATCAACAAAGGACCTCAGCAACCGGCACCGTGGACTGCAGCATTTGCATTAGAATCTTTAAAGAAGTTTAAACCTATAGACATGCCAAACCGCGTCTCATCATATGTTTCAATTAATCATAGTCATTCCCTCTTACCCCACATAAGACTTATCATCAGTTCCAGTATCCGCATTTTTTCACATGTAAAAATTCAAAAATTTAAATAATAAAATCTCTATGCAAACTTAAATTAAATCCTTAATAGCATAAAAGTTCTTATTCTTGTGAGTGGGCCTAGTTAATATTGGAAAGTCCAAGATAACCCAAACCCAATCTATGAATATTATATTACATAAATAGCTCTTTTTTTAATTTATTTCTAACTTTTTTAGTTTATATTTTTTAAAAAAGTTTAGACCGTATTAAAATAATTTTTAAATGTTAAATTCATGTATTTATATCAAAAATTAGCTTTTTTGGTAAATAATAATCGGTATTTTAAAATTATTGGCCCGATTAATTCAAATTTGCACTAGATAAGTTCATAAATTAAGGTGTAAAAATGTTTCATACTCAAAATTCGAGCTCAAAACCTTTGATTAAGGGAAAAAATATGCATATCTTCACTCTCTAATTCCTCCCAAAATATATATGATCTGAATTAATTATGTTTGCAACTATAATTGGGGCATTGAACTTGGAATATATAACTTTCAGGAAAAATGTGCTCCTTATGTTCACGGAGTATGTATGGTAAGAATTATATGAGTTTATTGTACACAACCAATATTAATAAGATCATTTCAAAATTAAATAATATTATACATTTGTGGAAAAATTTTAAAATGCCACTGACGTTTATACATAGCATATAAAATGCTACTGATGTTTTATTTTGTGAAAAATTGCCCCTATTGTAACAAAAATCCATTCTA
>CANXYI010647814.1:0-10860 GCA_948208565.1 Hura crepitans
ATTCTATTACATGTATAAATAGATGTATTCCTATTGAATAAAATAAGCAGAAATCAATTCTTTTCTTCTGCTGATTACAGATAAGTTCGAGGCTTGGTAACTTAATTGGAGTAGAAATGGGTTAGATGTGGACTAAGAGGAATTTGCAAGGGGCCTTAGCGATAGATTCCATGATACTGAAGATGATGTGGTGGAAGAGATGCTTAGACTCGGACAAACTACTTCTATCATTGATTATCAGGATAGATTTGAAGTTTTAAAACTTAAAATGGAAAGGGTTTATCCCAACCAGCTTGAATCTTGTTTTGTCTCTAATTTTTTTCATTTGTGGACTCAAAGATGAAATAAGATATGTTGTGAAGATGTTTAAACCACTTGGTCTCTATAGTTCTATTGCTCAAGCCAAACTTAAATAGTTTCATCTGGAAGCCATGAAACACAAACAAATTCATAAACCTTCCTCCATTAAACTATGGAATGTTAAACAATCTTCATCCACAACAACTCATTTTCAATCACCTAAACCTTCCTCCCAACCTAGTCTTGATACTAAAAACTTGCTGCCTAGACCTTCTAAACCTCTGAATTTTTCCCAATACAGAAAATCAGGCCTTTATCACAAATGTGGTGACAAGTATGCCTTGGACACAATTGAGCAAGAGGAAAACATAGGGGTTTCTCTAAATGCAGTAGATGGTGGATTGAGTGAAAACATCATTAAGCTTACAGGCCAACTCAATAGCAAAGGGATTATGATTCTCATTGATAGTGGCAGATCACACAGTTTTGTGGATACCAAGATTTCTCAAGACCTTAAACTTCCTATCTCTAAAGTGGTCACTGCAACTATAATAGTGGCTGATCGCAGAAGATTACAAGTGACTAACAAGTGTGATGGAGTGAAATGGTCCATGCAAGGAAATAAATTTGAATTTGATATGAGAATACTAGAATTGGGAGATTGCGACATGATTTTAGGTGTGGATTGGATGAAATGTCAATCCCCCATTACTTTTGATTTTAAAGCCAACAAAGCTGTCTATATGTAAGGGTGGCAAGTGTTTGAAGTTGAAGGGATTAGAGGAGTAGATTAAGCTCAAGATGATATCGACCAAGACTTTAAACAAGGTGGTTAGCAATTGGTGGAAAGGCATGACCTTCAAACTTTCCTTGTTTTATGAGATTCAACAATCTGTTTCCAGTTTCTTAATTTGGCCACCACCCTCTCTAATTCAAGCCTTAATCCAATAGTATGACCATATTTTGCAGATTCTTGTAGCATTGCCCCCTCTTTGAGAACATGATCATGCTATTCTAGTAAAACCTCACTAAACCTATCAATGTTTGACCTTATAGATATTCCCACCCCCAAAAGAATGAGGTTGAAAAATTGGTACAAGAAATGTTGTCTAATAAGATTATTCAACCTAGCAATAGCTCATTTGCTTCCCCTATTCTACTTGTTAAAAAGAAAGATGGCACTTGGAGGTCTTGTGTGGACTATAGAGAATTAAATAAGGCTACTATAAAGGATAAATTTCCTATACCTATAGTTGAGGATTTATTGGTTGAATTACAAGGTGCTATCATTTTCTCAAAAATCTTTTCAGGCCAGCATACATACCAAAGACAGCTTTCAGAACTCACAGTGGACATTATGAGTTTAGGGTTATGCCTTTTGGGCTAACTAATGCTCCAACATCTTTTTAGGCCCTGATGAATTCATTTTCGGCCCTTCCCGAGGAAGTTTGTTCTGGTGTTTTTTGATGATCTCCTCATCTATAGTTCTTTGGAACAACATTTGGCTCACCTTGTGTTCCAGATTCTATATAATCACCAACTTTATGCTAAGTCCACTAAATGTGAATTTGGCAAGGATAAAATTCAGTACTTGGGACATATTATATTTGCCACAGGGGTTTCTATAGATCCCGGCAAAGTGGATGTTATGGTCAATTGGCCTACTCTTACATCACTCAAAGGCCGAGGGGTTTTTTTCGGTCTCACTGGCTATTACAAGATATCTATTTCTGGTTATGGGACTCTAGCTAGGCCTCTCACAGATTTACTTTAAGCATTACAAAATTTAGTGGAATTTAGTTGCTAATCTTGCATTTTAACAACTTAAATCTCTTATGGTTCAAGGGCCTGTCCTTGCCTTAACCATATTTTTCTAAACCATTAATGTGATGCCAGCACTATTGGGTTAAGAGCTATTCTAATGCAAGAGGTTAAGCCTATTTCTTTTATATCCAAGCCTTTGGGTCCAAAACTTCAGCAAGCCTCTGCATAGGAAAGAACACTATTAGCTATTATCTTTGCGTTTCCAAATGTAGACATTATCTAGAGTAGAATCTATTCATTATCAGAACTGATCATCAAAGTATTAAACACTTTTTGGATCAAAGGTTGCATAATTGCATTCAACATAAGGGAATTTCTAAGTTATTGGGCTTAGATTATACTATCCAATACAAGAAACATCATGAGAATAGAGCTGCTGATGGCCTCTCTAGACAGTTTGAATATTCAGATTCTACTCATCTACTATCCATTTCCGTTTTGACTCCTAATTGGGTCCAAGATGTCCTTTCATATTTAGATGATCGAACAACCCAAAATGTACTCACACTTTGCGACGGGGGGATCATTAGATAAATGGGTAGAATTTATATTGGGGTTTCCACTTCTTTGAGACACAAATTAATATATGTTTGTCACGATTCTCCTATTGGATGACACATTGGTATTTGAGCTACTTTATCTAGAATTTAGCGGACATTTTATTGGCCAAGATTATAGAAAAGTGTCATTGAATAGGTATTTTAGTGTGATATTTGTAAAAGGTGTGAAGGGGAGTAAATGCCATGCCTTGGTTTACTTCAACCATTGCCTATCCCTACACAAGCATGGCAATATATATCCTTAGATTTTATTGACAATTACCTAAATCAGGGGGATTTGATACTATTTTGGAGGTGATATACAGATTCACTAAACTAGCTCATTTTTTTCCCTCTCCTATCCTTTCACTGCTGCTTCTGGGGTCCGATTATTTCTAGATTCCATCTTTAAACTACGTGGAATGCCTCAAGCCATAGTCTTTGACGGAGAGTTTTCATAGGCAAGTTTTGGCAAGAACTTATGAAGTTGCTGGGAACGCAATTAGCTTAGCATCTCATCCTCAAATTGATGGCCAAACTGAGAGGTTGAACAGATGCCTAGAGACTTACGTAAGGTGTATGACCTTTCATCAACCTAAGAAGTGGAGCAAGTGCTTGAGCTTAGCGGAGTTTTAGTACAACTCAAGCTACCACAGTGCCATGAAGATGAGTCCATTTCGGGCAACGTATGGTAATCCACCACCACTACTAGCTTTGCCTCGTCGCACAACTTCAGTAGCTTCAATAGATGAGCTACTAAATTCCAGGAATATGACTTCCTATCTTAAGGAACAACGGTCTACTTCTTAGAATAAAATGAAGCAATATGCAGATAAAGGGAGGTTAGAAAGGGAATTCTTTGTTGGTGACTGGGTTTATTTGAAGATTCAACCATATCGACAATATTCCTTGGCTGTTAGAAAGTCTTTATAGCTCACTGCAAGGTACTATGGGCCCTATTAGGTCATTCAAAAGGTTGGACCAATAGCTTACATACTTCAAATACTTGGCAATTGCCACATTCATCCACTTTTTCATCTCTCTTAAAGAAGGTTGGTGATAATATTACCCCAGTTACTACACTTCCTCCCCAAGTCGATGGTGAATTCCTATTACAACCAGAGAAAGCACTCAACTCCCATACTATCTTATATGGAGACAACCATGTTGACCAGTTTTTGATCAAATGGTTAAATTTACCCTTAATGGAAACTACTTGGAAAGACCGAAGCTATATTCAATAGCACTGTCCTGAATTCTATCATTCTTGGGGACAAGAATGTTCAAAAGGGGAGGGTATTGTTGTGTATGTAGAAAAGGGTAAAATTGGGATTTTTGTCGGGGAGTTAGTTAAGAAAGAATAGAAAAGTTAGTTACATAGTAGATTCTAGAGTAGTAACGTTTGCAAGTTGTGCATCTTTCTGTTTTACTATATATGTATTGATCCCCACTGGTAAGGACCACTTATGCAGAATTAATACAATCATTTCTTGACTCTCTCTCTCCTTCTTCTACTTCTTCTCTCTTTCATCTTTTTCTTCTCCTATGAATTCTATTCAAATTTTCTCTCTTTTCTGCTAATTCTTAAACTTCATTTATGATATTTCACCATAGTTAGGAATTAATCCTAACAAGGGGATGATAAAGAAGAGATAGTTCGACTAAAGAAACTTCTGGCTTTAGAATTTGAAATCAAGGTTCTAGCAAAATTGTAATATTTTATTAGAATTGAAGTTGCCAGATCATAGACTTTCTTAGAGAAAATGTATTCTAGATCTTTTAGAAGAAACTGGCTTGTTGGGTTGTAAACCAATTTAAAGCAATCACAAACTATAAGATGGAATTGGTAATTTGTTGATATGGGGAGAGAGATTGGTGGGGAGATTGATTTATCTCTCACATACCAAACTAGACATTGCGTATGCAGTCAGTCTAGTAAGCCAATTTATGCATGACCCTTTAGAGGTACTCTTGCAAGTTGTGTTTGGTATATTGACATATATGAAGTCTGCTCGGAAAAGGGCTACTCTTTGCCAAACATGGTCACTTCAAAATAGAGTGCTTTACAGATGCAGATTGAGTTGGATCTCCAGAGGACAGATGATCTACTGTTGGTTATTTTACACTAGTTGGAGGTAACTTAGTGACTTGGAGAAGTAAAAAAATAAAAGTGTAGTAGCTTGATCAAGTGTTTAAGCAGAAATAGAGCTATGGCTCAAGGGTTTGTGAGCTTTTATGGTTACGAAAAGTATTGGAGGAATTAAAATTGTCAGGCAAGGAGAATTACTCTTATGTTGTGACAATAAAGCTGCTATCAGCATTGCTTAGAATCCAGTTTAAGATGATAGGACTAAGCACATAGAGATTGATTGGCAATTCATCAAGGAGAAAGTGTCTTACAACTACATTATGTGACATCGAACAAGCAATTGGTATGTGTTCACGAAAGTGATGGGACCTATCATATTTTAGTTTGCAAGTTTGGCATGTGTGATATCTATCCTCCAATTTGAGGGGGAGTGTTGATTTGTATGTGTGAACACTAATTTTGTATTAAATAGGCAGATTTTTATTAATTAGGAAGATTGTATTCAGATTAGGAAGAAACTATTATTTTTCCTAAAAATAGGGTTCCTGTAATTGTATATAAACCCTATTCTGCTTGGTAAAATTATCAATGGGAGTAATAGAATTTTCTGCTCCTCAAAAATCTTCAATTTCACCTATCTAGATGGAATCTTTTCTTTTTCCTTCTTGTTTCTTTTTAATTATATTAAGCTTTTTATTGTGAGCTTTCCTTAAATTTTCAATTAGAAATCTGTTTTCATTCATGTATTCGTGCTTTCTTTGCAGTTCAGTATTTAGAGAAATGAAAAAATATCAAAAAGATTTCTCTACTTGGTGTGGTGAATGCTCACGTGAGAAGAAAGAACGGCAACGGGCATCTATTGCTGCTACAAAATCAGTAATTTTCTTTCTTTTTCTCCTTTCTTTCTTGTGTGGAATTTCAGGATATATCTGGGCGCTTTTATAAGCAAGAGATGTTTAACCAGCAATTCTACAAAACTGATGGATTTTAGGGGATATGGGGGGAAGTCTGTACTTCCATTGGTATATGAAGGACATTTAGAAGATGGCTCAAAAAAAAAAAATGCAAGTTTTAACTGTGTCTGTGTGTGTTCTTTTAGCTGTTGATCCCAGGAAATTAGAAGTTATGTTGCTACAGCCCTTGTTAGGTCATCTAATATGTCTGAGCTGAGCTTTTAGTCTAGAAATTCTTGGTTTAGCCTAACTTCCCTAGTTCCTTGAGTTGGCCCTTTGCAATAACTGTTTCTCTCTCTCTCCCTCTCTCTTTTTCTTTTTTTTTTTTTCTCCCTCTTCCTGTTATGAACACGTGTATAGGATCATGTCGCATGACGATTTACAGGAAAATAAAAATCAATTGCTTTTCCTTTATTTCGATTCTTAGATCAACCTATCTTAAAAAATATTCAAACTTATCAAATGGAGGATGAAAACTTTGGACCTCATTAAGAGAGCTCCTGATCTCTATAACTTCTTGATAAAATACGACTTGTTTTATTGATTGAATTTTGCCTCCTTAAATAGAGGTTACAGCTCTATCTAATAGGAATCCTTTATAATTAGGAAATATCAAAATAAGAAATAAATCACTAATTATTCTATAAATATATCCTATTGTAATCTAAATTACTGCTGGAAATAAATCACAAAATACTGCCTTCAGGATCATAAAACTTCCCGAATAGCCCACTGGGGCCAACTCCAACTCCTGTTATGTGATTTAATCGCATTTCTGCTGATACAGTTAACAATGAGAGTTGCCAATAGATTTGATCGTCTACATTATTCAACTTTTCAAGAGTTGAGAAAATAGATGAAATCATCTATCACCTTACATTGTTGTCAATATTGTAGATGCGATCTAGGATCTTCATATTTTTATTGATCTTTTTGATTAGTTTGAGACAGCAATTTGCTCTTCTCCTAGGAAAGAAAATTGTTAAGGGAATGTTCTATAAACAAGCCAACTGCAAGAAGAGAAACCATAATTTTGCCCCCAAGACATAATGTAGTTATATCAAGAGGAGGAGGCCTTTATGTTGGATTCCATAAATTCTTATGTTGAAAATTAGGCTTTTGATAAGTTCTAGATGATATTTCAATAATGAACTGATTTACTGCAGAATAGAATAGCAGAGAATTGAAATGTGGAAGGCCACTAAGTACTCAGCCTCGAACTTGAGTCACGGGATGGTTCCTTATACTGTCTGAACTGTGTAGCGCTGTTTTATTGATCACATATTCTTTCCTTTCTTTAATTGGGTCGGTACTGCTCCATCATCTTCATGATTTGCATTTGACTATATGCCGTATAATGCTCAACTGCTGGAATTGATCACTAAGCTAATTTTCTGCAGGAATTGCTTAGAAGAGATGGCGAATCCACAACTTGAGCTGTGAATAGTATGATGTCCAGTTCACAGGTGCTTGTCAAATTATGTAGCTCTAGATTTCGACTGAGATGACGTACATCACTGGTAATCTTATCCAATCAAAGTTCGCTGTTGCAGATCTTCTGAACATGACTGGGTTGTATGTATAAATTGTGTAAGTGGGACAATTTTATCTGTGGCAGCATGCCCGGAATTTTTTGTAAAAAGAACCACTCTAGTTAGCATTGTTCCTTGGTTGGGGTTGTGGGTGGAAGGTGGGGAGGCGAATTTGGATACTGCAACCATATTTGCATTGTTAATAATTTTGTAATGAATAATTTTTCTGATCTTCAATGAAGTTTTCTACCTGGTTTTGGCTAGAGGATCAGATCTTTGCTCCCACGAGTAGCTAGTGAATGGCTTCGTTGATTTGCTTGTACATTTGCTTATCTATTTTCTTAAGTTGACTCCAAAGCCCCGACACTTTTTGCTTTCTATTGTCTTTACCATTTATTGTAAACAGATACATGCTTAGGTTATGGTGTTACATGAAGATTTATAATTGTAGTTACACTTGGTGCTGTGCGGATTTTGGTTTGGTTTAAATTGAAAACTAGCCTTTTAGAATTTATACAAATGAACCGGATAAATTGAATTTTTTTTTGTTTGATTGGTTTTACAATATATATCTTTTTTACTTTTTACAAATTAATTTAAATATTCATAAACTTTGATTCGATTTGCGCGGAGCCAAATTGATTAATTTGAACTTTGTTCTAAGAACTGAATAGCGTACAGGTTCAGTTTTTTAGTGCTAGCTATATCGTAAAGTTCGCGTTCTCGTTGGATGAATTCAATAGGATGCAAAGGTCTTTATTTTATATAATCATACGTTTTGCTAGGATCTCAATGGAATGCAACTCAAACAAATGCGTAAGATCATTTGTTCCCTTCTAAATTAATTTTTGGGCATTGGTTCAAATTAAACCTTCTTCACTAGGTGCATAGTCCTCGTACAAAATCTCTTTTTCTTGGGATACATCCAAAATACCTTGTAATATGCCTGGGGATCTAAATGTCATTGACATAAAGTTCATCACTTGTACTCTTTGTATCCAAGTTTCAGCAAACAGTTGATTATTAGCTCAGACAAAATAACCTCCACATATTGAACAAGTAAACAAATTTTCCTCTCATTGACCTTCGGCTATTATACATTGATGCGTAACACACACACACACACACACACACACACACACATATATATATATATATATATATATATATATATATTTCAAATTCGAACTTTGATTATAGCACTTCAGATACTATTGACTAGAGGCTCAATTTTAACCTTATGTGGATGGATTTCTTGAACTTGCACATCAATTACTGACCATTATTAGAGTAGAATCTTTCTAAGTTGTTTAATGTAAATCTCCTTTTTTAGATCTCCATTGAGAAATGCAGCTTTCACATCTATTTGTTGCAACTCCTAGTCAACATAGGCTACTAATGCCAAGATGATGTGCAAGGAGTATTTCTTAAATATTGAAGAAAAGGTACATGTTAATCAATTCTTTGTTGATCTTCTTAATGCCGCATTAACATCCTCGCAGAACACATGTTGCATAACTTATTACTTAACAATCTCGAGTGATTGTTGAACAACTAGATCTATTAGATTGTCATCAACGGCATGCAAAACTACAATGATTGCTTGGTCACAGTCGTTTGAACTTGAGAAGTACTATGAATAATGACTAATTTGTCACCTAAATTAGAAGGTTCAATTGTAAATGATCTTTCTCAAAATTACATTTTTGGATTGATCAGTCCCACTAAACAAAAAAATTTAAGGAAAATTTGCATTGATTCCATAAAATTCTAGTGTTATGGGATGGATAATAAAATTTGTACCTAATGAAATATCCACCAATGGTCCATGGTTCTAGCTTTTATTCTTATTGACTATACACCCTTACTTCAAATAGACATCCTCAAATGGGCATATGTTACATACTTGATTTCTAACCTTTAAAAAACTTGATGGCATTTTGGGAACAACCTTGATTGGAACTTGGTTTAATATGTATACTTTTGTTTTAGGGGCTCGTAACACCCCTTATTCGATCCCTTGCAAAACCCATATTGAGGCATTACACCTTATACTAGAACATACAATGCATAAGTCGTATCATAGGAACATAAAACTTCAAGAGTAGTTTAAAAAATTTCTCTTAAAAAACACTTGAAAAATTATCAACATCATTTGTAAGGCATATAAATTCTTAGGAAAAACTTTCATAGAAATGGGTCTTAGTGCCAAAATTTCGGTAGCATAACGGTTGTCTAAGCACTACCCAAAAAGTTTTCCTGTAGAGAAAAACACTTCAATAATCCATCACATCCTTATAATTCAACCAAACTTCCAAAATCACATAACAATTCATCAACATGCAAGTATATGTGTGTGCGCGCACACACATAGACATATATGTATATATATAACCATGCATGCATCATTCATCTTCTATCACTTGCATCATAGTCAAGAGATACAACCAAAAACATGTTTATAAATACATCATACTCATAGACCCAATAAGCATTCTATATGACAATCACTATTAAGCACATACAAAAAGAATTTATTGATGCGGTACTAGACTCTACTCCTGCCTCTCTTAAGTTATGGCTTCAGGACCTATGCGAAAGAACACTTCACGAAGGATAAAGATCTTAACGAATGCTTCTTAACCTAGATAACCATCATTAGTTATCTAAGTTATAAGCCTTCCAAAAGATATTAAGATATCATATATAAGAAGTTCTTATGCCGTGCAACATACAATAAAATCATACTCTTATTATTCATGTTATAATATTTCCATCTAATCTATCATGTCATGCATTTTTATCACCTTCCTCATGTTATTGTGCACACTTTTACATACTACATGCAAGAACACACATATGATTAAAGCATTAAATCATTAGCTCATGCATATCAACTTTCTTAAATATTTCATTCTTTAATTCCTTCATTCATTAGTTCTTTCATTTCTTTATTCATACACCATTTCTTCCTAAGACCTCCTTGTATCAGGATAAGGGATAAGTTGTGATGGATTTCATTTGACCCACCGACTGTTCTTGGTATTTGAAGGCACATATGCGATGATTCTTTCAAATCACCATCTTTTTTTTTTGGTACTCGAAGGTATTGGTGGCACCTACACTACCTATAAAGTGCATAAAATTCTTGGTAGCCGAAGTTGCAAATCATGGCATATCTGTTAAGTCCACTATTGGGCATGCCAAACTATCCTAAGACATTCTGAATTCCTAGGTAGAAATGGGCACATCATAGTCATAGTTTTCATTGCATTTAAACTATATGCACATCATTAACTTATAAACCTCTTTTATTTCACAATAGGTCTAATGTTATGTCATTTATGTGTATGAAACATACTTTGAGTTTCAAAAGCATCAAATCAAGTTCGTGAGATTCTTACCTCATGCAAGTGCCAATAATCTCATTTGAGGGCATATCTCTTTAACATCCATGGTGATAGTATCCATTGCATTCATAAGTGTATCTAACATAGCACCTTAAATTCCTTTCATTCATAGCCATATAGCATAATATATTATTACATAGCCACTTAGGTCATACCTTTCGGCCATAATTAGAGCATTCCATTAATGAGTCTTTTCTTTAAGCATTTTAACAT